>JARKIF010000094.1:0-122492 GCA_029378245.1 Roridomyces roridus
GCGTTCTCTCCTTCTTATTGTTCTGCTATGGTTCTGACGCCGTGTAGACACGATTTCCTCGGCCGTGGTCTTGGCCCTGGCTCGCTCATGATCTGGACGCACCACTTCCGGGGCCAGACCTTCAGCAAGAACTTCCAGTACGCTGTACGTGCCCAGCTCCGATTATTCGTCTCGCTGATACCGTATTGTAGAACGGAAAGAAGAGCGGTTTCCCTTCCATCACTGTGCACCCGGGTGAGCAGTGGGTCGACACTTACGGATTCGCCGCCGAGAACAATGTCCTCATTTGCGGTGGTATCGGCCCCCTTGGCTCCGTCGGCTCTGGCGGTGGATGGCCTCTCGGTGGTGGCCACAACATTCTCTCCCGTCACTTCGGCATGGGTAAGTCGCGTCGGCCTTCTATTGATGGTGATGCTGATTCTTTCCAAGGTGCTGACAACCTGCTCGAGCTCGACATTGTCCTCCCCAACGGCAAGCTCGTCACCGTCAACCAGTACCAGAACACCGATTTGTTCTGGGCTGTGCGTGGTGGCGGAGGCCCCAGCTTCGGTGTCGCCGTTCGTCTCGTCCACAAGGTCCACCCGGACACCACGTTGTTCGCCTCCTTCTTCGAGGCCCTCACCGCCACCCCCGACGCGTTCGTCTCTCTCCTGGACCTTTTCCACGAGTCCCTTCCCGCTCTCTCCGACGCGGGTTTGTCCGGTTACTACCCCTTCGAGGCCGTCAGCTACTTCGCTCTCCTGTATCTACTTGCCCGCTGGGAACACCACCTACAGTAACGCCACCATGGTTTTTCACCAAGTCCGCTGCTGCGATCCCCGGTGTGACCATTAGACTGACGCCACGACGACCTACCCCCGGCTACCAGAGTTGGTTCGACCAGAACTTCCTCCACCCGACTCATGTCATCGGCTTCAACTTACACTGGTAGTGCCGTCGCTGGTGTTGGTGTTGACACTGCCTCTTGGCTCTTGCCCCGCGACCTGTTCAGCAACAAGACCTCTGCGCACGCCATGTCCGAGGCCATCCTTGCTATGCCCGCTGGTATTGGCCAGTGCGTACCTTCTTTCCTTGCTTTCCTCTTTTTTGCTGATGTCGTTCTTCCAGGCACGTTTGCTGGTGGTGTTGTCGCTGAGACTGACCCTGACTTCAACGCCATTCACCCCCTCGTGCGCAAGTCCCTCGTTGACGTTTCCATCTTCGGTGCCTGGGCAGACAACGCCACCCAGCCCGACGTTAACGTCGTCCGCCAGGGTGTGACCGACTTGCTTGCTCCCCTTCGTGACCTCACTCCCGGTGTTGCCGGTGGTCAGTACCTCAACGAGGTAAGCCTTGTTATTTTCCGTTTTGTTCTCCAGCTGACCACGACTTGTAGCCTGACCTCCTCGTCCCTGACTGGCCCCACGCCAACTGGGGCTACCACTACGAGCGCCTGCTCACTATCAAGAAGAAGTACGACCCCACGAACCAGCTCCTCGTTGTCCAGGGTGTTGGTTCCGACGGCTGGGATTCCGAGCAGATTTGCCCTCTCTAAATTTGTGCACGTCTTGCCCCGCCTCGGCTTTGTATGACTGGTGGACTCCGCTGTCCCCTTAAGACACGGTCTCCGCGTCCAATCGCTCTTGTCTCTATTTATTTTATTTATTTAACGAGGCCATGGTGTTTTCGATTTCTTTCTTGAATCCTGGATAATCTACAATCCGCAATAATTGTACATTACATCCTCGACTTTGCAATTTGACATTTGTTTCTTCTTCTGCTTTCGTTGGCGTTGCCAAGGGTAAAATTACCCATGGATTGCTCTGTGAACTTGGTCAGTTGTCGTACTGCAACGCTACCAAAGCGAGCGAAGCCTCCCAGAGCGCTCCGACTTCCGCGTCGCCGTCTGGTCTGGACCTTCCTGCGCGAAGAAACAATTCAAGAAAAGATGGACCCGAAACGCGGAGCTATCTTGACCAAATTCCAATGTCGGTCACAGTACAACAAAAATCGTCATTATGGTACCAACTACAGAGCCCCCCCAATTACTACAATGATAGGTAGAATAAGTTAGTACTTTATACAGTTTATATGGTATGATCCAGATACAGTTACATCGAAAGCGCGTCGGGTCACTGGAACCGATCCGGTATAAAATTGTTGGCGTTTTGCGTTTCCACCTCTGTGAAGCGTTATGAGTAAATGTTCGCCGAAGAAGAGGAACGAAAGACTGACCAGTCAACGGCCATTGTACCGCACCCTGACGATGTCCCCGACACACATGTCGGTCAAGCATTTTCGCACTCGAAAAGAACCGCTTGCACCGTTGGCAGACATGTTTGCACTGTTTCCCATGCAGCGCAACCTCATGCCGCTGCCGGTCGTGCTGGCGCGTGAACGCTTCGCCACATCCAAGTGTGCAGAGGAATGCCTTGCGCACTTTCGCCTTGTGCGTCCCCATATGCACCTGCCTCGTGTATGGGCTCGTCAACATGCGGTCGCAGCTGGGATGCAGGCAAGGATATTGTGCGCGGCGACCCGTTTTGCTCGTAGTAGACCCTGCGTGCGGCTCGACCTCCCGCGGCGGCGGCGTGGGTATGTCGACTGGGGAGATGAGAGTGGTGCTCTCAGAGAAGCTGGAGAGAGAGGCTGAGGGTGACGGGGAAGCAGAGGCGGAGAACGCCGGTGCGGTGGCGTGGAATGAGAGAGGGGACAGTAGCCGCGGTTCCGAAGGCGCAACAACCTGGCTAGGAACGATTCCCATTGCTTAGGCGAGTCAGTATCGGATACAAACATCGAGGACGAAAAAATCTTACTTGGGGGATATTGGTTTGATTCCATCTCGGCAGGGACTCCGTAGCGAAAATCGTAGTGTTCGCCCTCCCTGTCGTGCTCGTTGACGGAAAAATAACCGTTATTGGAGCCCGTCGAGTCGGGTGATGTCGCGTCGTAGGGAGAGAAATAATCGGGGGGGCGGCGAGGCGTCCGCGTAAGGGTACGAAATATGGTGTTCGACCGGAGAAATATGGGAGAATTCGGGCGCGCTGGCGTCGAAGGGGGGAGAGTCGACAGCGGAGGTCTCGTCTATAGAGGCGTATAGGCTGAGGACATGGCCGTTCTCCGTCTCGAGGTTGAGAGTTATACCGCTAGGGAGGGCAGCGTGGCTAAGGTTGTGCCGCGGATTGGGTTTTACCCGACAGGAAAGACGACCATCCGAGTCGAGAGTGATGTCCAGTTGCGAGGATAGGAGGTCCTGGATCGGTATGTTCAGAAGCATCGAAGGCAATATCTGGAGGCTGGAACAACTCGACTTAAGTTTCTTCTAAATAGTTTCGTTTAGCGAGATATGCTTCTCTGATTCAATCAACGTGGTTGCATTCCACGTGGGCGTTCCGTTTCACTTGGGTATCCAAATTGGGCAATTTCGACGATTTCTCCTTTTGACACCAGCGATTTCGGATCGGCTTTGAAGGTGATTTTGGGTGTTTCTTACTGAGAAATGCGTCACCAGCTCCGACTCCAACTTCCTGGACTCCAACTAGCTTCGGTTTTGACACCTTCCGAGCTTCCAGTTCTTACGCGTACTGGCGGTCAATACGTTGTGGGGTACTTCCATTGATTGACCTGATTCGCGATGGAAACGTGAACGTGGTGACAGTGTTATCCGGTTGGGAAATCCCGGTAAATCACTCACTTGTGTGGCGACTTGAGTACTCTTGCACACTAGAGATAACAACAGCACTAGTGGTCAGCAATTCCAGGACCTGGCTTGAATGTGAATATCGCTGGACCCAAGCTGTGTATGGGTGCGTGCTTACTGATGTTTAGGCTTGGGGGCAACGCTGGGCAGCGAGGGGCAACGTCGCAACGAGCGAAGATCTCTTGATCGGTGAATCGGCCGGGATCACCCTTCAGGTAGACTGATAAGGTACGCGACCACGCGAGGCCAAGCACGCGAAACTCGCCGCCTTTGGAACGCGAATGTTTCAGAAGACGCCGACGCAGGTGCGTACAAGCTCTGGCAGACCCTTCAAAAGGGTGCCTCTGTGGCAGTGAGCAATTGGGGCACTTGCGTGGTGGTAATCCATGTTTGAAGGCTGAATTAACGGATTTCGCTCTGCTGCACAACCGACGTGTCGCACTCGCGTCGGTACGCGAAGGTCGTTGAATCAACTGTACAATAGAAAAGGAGGAGCCGTCTATAGCTTCCTTGAAACAGCCGGCTCTGAACAGTGAATACATATGACATCCTTTAATCCCAGTGCCGAGGAATCTGGTAAAGCTGTCAGACGGCGCTACTCAACCGACGGCGAACCAAGATGTCGCATTGCAATTGAGTCGGAAAAACAGCCCAGGTCAACTCCTCGACGAGCCTCGACGGATCTCGGACACGGAAGACCGAGGACTCGGACGGCGGAAGACCGAGGACCGATAGCTGTACAATCAAGTTAGCACCAAAAATACTTCCATGGAGGAATGCGACGAGCCGTTGACTTGCCATGGCGCAGCTCGGTCCAGACGGCACCGTAACTACAGCAGTAAACTTTGCTTTTAGCTCCAAGGTACGATCGTCGGGGAGGTGTCAATTTCAAACCCACGTGCGATTGTGAGGTGCCCTGAAGGACAGATTTGTAAGATGATTTTAGACATGCAACGGTAAAACGGCCAGATAATTTACAGACACACCCAGATCTTTGAGTAGCCACATGCAACGGCGCCGCGGTTTCCAAGGGAGTCGGATTTGGAGGCAATTCAGCACTGGGTAATCACCTCAAAGGGCAACTGGGAGAGTAAACTGAACGATTATGCATTTGAAAATCTACTCGATGGATTTGCAGAAGAATGCGACAGCTTCATCATACACTTCCTCCGACCTAGGATCAGGCGGCTTGGCTGGGTTTAAACCGCGCACAAATCCATGCCCTGCATATGGAAGAGACCTAAACGCGGCGTCTGGATGGCCGTCGCGCTGCAAGCGCGCCATGAGGGCGGCAGCAGCTGGGTAGAGGGGATCGGCGGTACCCGTGACAGCCCAGACGTGGGGAGGCAGGCGATTCGTGGGTGTTAGATCCGGGGAGAGTCGCTGGTTGGCGAGAGGCGTCCCGGGGACGATGTAAGAGTCGTAAAAGTGGTGCAGCATCCAGGGAGGAATGGGGCTGCCACTGTCCATGCGCGATTCGGGAGGAATGCCGTCTCTATCCTTGTTGGACGTCGCTGGGTAGAATAATACGAGCGATCGGACGCGTTCAGGGCCGAGTAGAGCTGCTACCCCGAGAGCGAGGTTGCCGCCCGCGCTCCATCCGCTGAGGGAGAGCGTGCTGTGTGGAATTCGGGCGACGACATATAACGCGACGTCTTCGATATCCTCAGAGGGGAGGGGAAACGGGTACTCTGGTGCCTTGCGATAGTCGGCGTCAATGACAAGGCACTGCGCTCGTTCCGCCACCATTTCGCAAAATGGCTCGTCTTGGCCGAACATGGGAATGACATATCCCGAGCCATGGACGTTGATGAGAACGGGGAGGACTTGGTCAGATGCAACAGATGCGGGGCGATACCAACGGGCACGAATAGAGCGGCCGCTGTCGCGGGATGAGATGGCTTGCTCGGTGCGTATGATTTTTGGGTTGTTATATGGCGGTAATGGCACTCTCCATTTCTGGAAGCGAAGAAAGGCGCGCAGTAGCTTGGTGATGATCCACAGGCGGAGGTATTTGAGAGACCAAGGATGAGGCATACAACCAGGCTGAGCCGCCGCGCTGAAGCTTGAAGTTGAACGAGTCTGCGAGCTGAATGCGATCACATGTCCATACAAATACATGCAAATTTACATGGAGCGCGATGCTCGATCATACTATGCGCCTAATGTCCTCAACATGTTGCACAGTGTGGTTTTTCAAATTTTGGAACACGAAGATGTCTCTAGGGAATGTATTCCCGAACCGAAATGATAGACACTATCCCACTACGACTTCCTCGCCGACGAGTGCTCACTGACATTGTCCAGTTTTGGCGTAAAAACTATATCTGGATCCACATGCTGTACCGTCTGCGTCCTCACCTGGATCGGTGCTCGTATATCCAAGAGCGACAGACCCCCAAGCTCGATATTATTCCGCCTCCCGCTCTGCCCCTCCCCGCTGCTCGTCAGTTCCCCATTCGAGCCCGCCAGACGTATCCCTTGCCGCGAGTTGAGCGTCCACATCGCGGACAGTGCATACAACTTCGGCAACGCATTGTTTGAGATGATGGACAACATCGTGCCGGCAACGGCGACTTGGGCTTTACTGTTCGCTCGATTTGCGACGAGGTTGATAAGCGCACACACGACGGCTGGGACGGCGGACTGCACATGATGTGAGCTACGTGCAGCAAGTACTAAGGATGCAACTGGCTCACCTGGAAGGTCAGTCGCAGAAGTGCGTTCAGCATCCCGGCCGTTTGTGGTAAAAGTCCTTTTGATGTTTTCTGGGTAGACGTGAGCAGGTGCACCGAATTCGAGAGAGTTCACCGCGTACAAAGAGTGAAAATGCGGTGTTCCCGCAAAGTAAAATGTCTCCAACAAGAACCGTCGACAGATGGATCGGGATCCAATCACCAGCAGTCTTCGGGTTGTGCGCAAACGTGAACGCGGTCTGTAATGACAACTGTCAGCTCGGCCCAAGGATATGAATGCCGACCCACAGATACAAAACTCGCCACCAAAGCAAAGACAAAGAGCGGAAAAATGATGAGAACGATATAAATATTCTTCGAGAGCGCCCAGAGACGTTGGCAGAAGAACAGTTGGACGACTGCAAAAAAATTGAATTAACACGACTGAGAGTAAGCGGCACTCGACTCACAAAATGCAATGATTGCGGTGAATGCGAGGTTTATCTCTTGAGTCCACGAGGTATTCAACAGATTCGCGGCGCCGAATACATCGCTAAAGTGTGTAACGTTCTGTTGCCACAATATTTGTCTTTCGGCCCCAGTCAGCTGGATGAAAGATATCCCAGTAAAAGAACACGTACATCATTTGCGCACTTTTCAGTGTCGTCAAAAAGAGCAGTCCGCAGACGAACCCCTTCAGCCAAGGGGTGTCGCTCTTGTAAAGGCTGTTGTAATGAGCGAACTGGGCGAACAGGGTACCCTGGAGTAGCAAGTCGCCGGCGACAGCCAGATCCTTGAAGAACCAATTAGATGCGTGTCATGGTGGAACAAATTCGAGACACGAACCCAGCCTCCGAAGATGTAGATGGTGAGCTCGGTGGTGATATTGTTCAGCGACATGGAAGAGGCGACTGCTATTAGCGGAGATTAGTGGTCCATTTCGTGTCCTGTATTTAAATCCGCCTGGGCAGGGGAAAAGTTTTGGCCCCGTGTACAGGGGCTGACCTGAACCGATCTGTCTCCGTAAAAAAAACCCCGCCTGCGTTGGCAACGAGAGAAATCAGCCCTTGCGCCCTGTTACTTGTTCCAAATTTTTTGGCCTGCCGCCTGCCAATGTCATAGAGAACGCAACGAACGTTACGAATCGGCCACTTGTAGAGTAGCGTTGTATCCCGGAGAGCGATATCTTTGCCCGAGATTAAGGAGAGGCATCAGGGGTCTCCGTGCAGGCTATTCAGGGGGCGGGGTACCCGCATTGGTTGTATTCATTCTGGCCGTAGGGCACTTGTTTCAAAATGCCCACAGCTCCACTTCCCGATCGGGAAGGTAATGCGGCAGTGCTGTGGCGGTGATTTCTGCATCATTTTGATCAGAACAGTGTGCACATCAATTGCCATCGGCAGCTATGCAGCAAAATGGTACAAGTCCGCTGACAATGAAATTATACAAAACTAAATAATGGATACATCGGGAGGAGAGACGAATGGATGGCAGACGCGGTATGCAAAGGGAGGAGTCTGTACGTGAGAACGAACAGGGAATGAGGCGAAGGAGATTGGCGTGCTCGCCGGTGGGGTTCAAACTCGTCGGTTAAGGGCGGGGAGCGAGCGCGGTCGGGGCTTCAGCGCAACCATCTCGCCGCATCGTCATTCGGGATGCAGTAGGCGGCGAGGGGAGCTGGGCGTGCTTGGGGTTGGCGTTACGGCGCGAGGGTGGCGTGGAGGGGCTGGCGGGCTGCTGAGTAAGAATCAGAAGAGATTCCCATGGCCCTTCGTGCGCTAAGGAGAGAGATTGGTCAAGGGCGGGCACAAAACGGAAGAGATACTGCGACATACGGGAAGACCATTCGCCCTTCAGCGACAGCCGCGGCGGCCCCTCGTGCAGAGCAGACAGCGGAAGGACTCGTCGTCGATATCATACATGGCGGGCGGGAGGATGACGAGGACGCGTCAAGGTTTGCGCAGAGCGGGATGGAAGCAAGAGGAAAGGGAGGCGAGCGAGCCACAACAAAAGGCGGCGAGGCTACGGCAGCATGGATGATGGCCGAAGACTTGGCCGAGAACAGTGCCACAGTCACCTTCCTCATTGGGAAGTGGAGCTGTGGGCAAATACCAAAAGTGCCGTAGGGCTGCACAGGAACCAGGGCTGGTGTTCACTGTGATCGCGCATGAGGCGGAAGCCGCGGAAGGAGACAACGAATGCGGTGTAGCAGGGTGTAGCTCAAAATTTGAGTCCAATGTTTTTGAAAGCATGATAGGAAGGATTGACCGGCGGAAGAAGTCTGCCCCGATCACAATCTGCTCGGAACGCGTGGACCCCCCGGCATGTGCCGGCAATGTGTTCATCTTTCGGGCCGGCCGATGCGAGCCGGAGCGGAGCAGCTCTGCCGGCCATCAAAAAACCGAATTCGTACATAAAGTTCCTTTCGAGTTTCGACTACTACAACTTTGCTTTCAAAGACCATGCACCTCCTTGATACTCTTGAACTTCCCTGGCCAAGCCTCATTCCCCGACCCAGCAGCATCCACACCGGTCCCTTCTGCCTTCTTCGCTGCATTCCACCCAGCACTCGCCCCGCCCGACTCCAACTCGCCCAGCAACCACGTCTTGATATGTCCATCGTCACCCGGTACCGCATCCACATAGTCCACCGTCGCACCAAATTGCTTCGCAACTTCGTTCAGCGTCGCGCGTTCGCCCTCGAGACGGAAGATTCTGTTTTCGAGCTCGGAGGGTGGGAGGGTGGTGAGGACGTGTGCTACAAAGGCCGCGATGTCGCCGATGGAGGTGAAGGACCCGGGTACGTTGCCTGTGCCCGTAATCGTGAACTTTTTCTTCTCCGCGTCAAAGCTGGTCAGCCAAGGGGCGAACTCTATAAAGTTTCCGGTCTGTAATACCATTTTGTTTGTATCATCGGGCAATCGAAAAAACGCGTGTACTCACGAAGAATCGGACGTATGGGATACCCGCCGCTTTCAGAGACTCTGGGCCTCGGTGAGACATGGGTCAGAACAATGAATGCATTCGGACATACCAGCAGTACGGTTCTTGTCGCCAAGCGGGCCCTGCGAATGTCCCTCCGTGGGCATCCCATACTCGGACGGCACAAACAGCTTCACATTCGCTCTCTTGGCAGCCTCCACGAGCGACTGTTGGGCTCCCGCAGCTGTCGTAGTGAGCGTCGAAAGCACCACGTCGACTTGATGCTCCTTGAGTGCAGCAGCCACAGCACCAGCGTCGGAAAAGTCCACCTTGACGATCTTGACAGACGAAGGAAGGTTCGCCTTGGGCGCGGAATCGGGACGTGTGAAGAGGACAACAGAAGCTTTGTTGGCGACGAGCGCGTTGAGGATGGGCACGCCGATGGTGCCTGCGCCAAAGAGTGCAAATGACTTGTAGGAGGACATCGTGTTGCTGGCTTGGATGATGTATCTGGCTTAAGTATGGCGAGATACCCCTAATCAGTCACTCAAAGTCCGCGTCAGTGACGTACGGCCGACGATCGCTGGCGGGCAAAATTTATCGGAGCGTAGTAGTAAGCCCGTCCGTCGCCCGAGGCTGAGACTCAGCAGATTATGAATGGGGTGAATTGAAGTGTATAAGATAGAAGAAATTGAATGGCTAGACCCCGTGTACATGTACTCAACTAACTTTGAAAATGCAAGTCACGCCCTTAAGCCTTCGGGTGCTCGCTCTTGAACTCGGCCATGGCTTTACGCCCCTTCTCGAGGTATTCCTGCAAGCCCGATGAGACACGCCAAGTCGAGTGACAGACGCAAAATACGCACCTCCTTCTTATCTTCCGGAAGAGATCTCCAATCCTGGCCCACCTGTTTGGCAAAGTTGATTACGGCCTCGCGGCCGACGAGGGCACCATGCAGTGCGTGCTGGTCTTTGAAGAAACTAGGGTGCGACGCGTATCAGTGGTAATTCAGAGCAGGAGAGAGGACATACAGCATGTAGGAGGACATTGGCCTCTTGGGTTGCTGGTGGTTCTTGATCCGCGGGAAGTTCTTCTTGACGCGCTGCTTGTTGAGACGGCGGAGGAGGGCGGGGTCCACCTCGGTCATCCACTTGTCGTAAGCCACTCTCATCTCCTCCCGCACGATTGCAGCGCGTTCCCGGTACGACTAGACAACTTGAGCACACGACCCAGGATACCATGATCGATATCATACCTCTTGCTCAGACTCGGAAAGCTCCCTCCACGCCGCACCATTTTTACGCGCACGCTCGACAACGGTGACGCCGGGCAAAGCAGATTGTTCCTTATTGAACAGCATGAAACCGCTCATCAAACGCGGTGGCGGGCCCATGGCCTTGGTCACTGCAACGAATGATTAGAACGCGTATCGTGAATAAACAAGAGAGACGCACCCCGCTCAGGCTTGACCTCCTTCTTCTTGACCACAGGTTTCTTCTTCACCACCTTTTTCTTGGGTGCGGGTTTCTTCTTCTTCGGCGCAGCCTTTTTGACGGCAGTCTTTTTCTTGGGCGTCGCCTTGGCCTTGGCCGCCGTGGCCTTGGTCGCCTTTGCCTTCGTGGTCGCCGTCGATGCCTTCTTGGCCGCCGGTTTCTTGGTTGTGGCAGGCTTTGTCGCGGCAGCTGCGGCAGCTAAGGAGAGGCGCGTGGATGACACGAATGTACGACGCGTTCCAGAGGCGAAGATAGCGCGCGAAATGGAGGCTGGGGCAGCGATTTGTCGTGTAGCAGCGAGGGGCGCCGTCGAGGCACCCAGCCTGGAGAAAAGGCGGGCACTGAGGACGGAGAACATCGCTACGCGTTCTAGTTGAAGGTGGTGCTATGTTTGTTACTGATTGGGTCGTTGTCGGAAGCAGATCTCAATAGAATCAATTTCTCAAGAATTTCTACCGACGCGAGGTCTAATGACGAGCTCTACGGGAGGCGCGTCAGCGCGCGCCTCGTTAGAGCCGTCGTAGCTGCACTAAGAGAGGAAAGAGCCTAATATCCATTATAGCCACCTTTTCCCAGGCGAAATATACCAGCATCACATTCACCTGAGAAAATAATCAGTTGTCGTAGTTAATGGAGAAAAAAACCACACACACCCATTCACGACATGGAAATGTCGCCCGACGGCTCGACGAGTTCACCCTCCACGACCTCTTCGTCGTCCTCATCGCTATCTCCCTCTTCCGCGCTCTCCATCCCTACATCTTCACCGTCCGCGCCTGCTTGATTCGGCATGCCGAGTCTCGGGTCCCACGATAGCTCTTCAGGCTCCTCGACTTCGACCTCGACTCGCTGCCGCAGCTCAAACTTATCCCGCAACATCGCGACGGCCCGGACGGCGCGCTCGACGCGTTGATCGTGGGCGGCACGGATCGAGTCACACTCTCGCAATACATCCTCGTATTCTGGCTTGCGCGGCACTACACCAGCTGTTGGTGGAGGTGGCAGTACGGCGCCCATGACACCGAGCATGCCCCGCGTGGCCATGTGCTCAGCCAGCCTGCGCACCGTGTCATTCTCCATGCGAAGCACGTCGGTCGTTTGTTGGTTTCGCAGCAAGGGGATGACTTCGTTGTCCAGCTGGGTGTCGGGCATGCCTACAGAAGGTTGTAGAGCGAGGGATTCATAGGGATTTGTGGCTGTAGGTCGGGAGAGTTGGGGAACGCCGTTCGAGTCAAAGGTCACGGTGGTGGGCTGCACGGGGGCGACAAGGGCGGTAGAGAAGTTTTGTGTCTGTGAGAGAAGGATATTGTACTTGGAGAGAATGTCGGGCCAAGGGGGCATGTAATTTTGATTGCCAGCCTCAATTGTGCGCTGGAGCGCGTATATTGATTCGATGATCTGGTTGGCTTTGAATCTCAGAGACTCGAGCTGGTCGACGGGCAGTGGAGACGGTTCAAAGGAAGCCATGGTAGTGTTGAGTTGTGTTTACGACTCGGATCACCATTGCCGTGAATGCGGCTTACTTAGCGCGTTCAACGACCTCCCTTGCTAGAAAGACTTTCTCACTGCCCCAACTACTCCCAGAGTCACTATCCCGCATTCCGGCTCACTTATGGACCACATTGATTCAGGGTTCCATACCAACATTTTCAAGAGGGCATTTCACAATGGTGCATCCTATCTTCCGCTTGCCTCTGACCGTTACTCTCTAGGCTTCAACGTTCCTCGGCCATTTCGACGATGGACGACGGAACACGGCAGCCACCCGGAACACGGCAGCCACCGAAATGCGGCGGAACCTTCAAGGTAGCGAACACAGAAGAACGACTTGCGCTGGAATTGAAGACGTTCAAGAGCTCTACGAAACCCTTGCCTTCTGCATCTGGCCCTTTCTTCTCTCAAAAGAAATATGAAGCAACCTGCGATGGGTCACGACCGGATGGACTGGGGAACAGAACGCCGATGGAGGCAAGGGATGATAGGGAGGGACTGGAGACGGAGAACCTTGGCGCGTGGAGATATCTGGTTCACTGTGCCTGGATAAGACTGGAAGGAGCTTGGGAAGGAATCCTCTTTTTAATCAGCCGCTCGAAGTCTGTCAATTGTAGAGGTGGGCCTAAAAGCTCCGCGGTCCTTGCGCTCCATGGCGTTTTTATTCGGGTTTGAACATGGGGCGGCCTGTCAGACGTAAAAGAAGACCGAAATGGCAAACGCGATTCCGGATATGGACACGCATCACTGGCGCGTCACGGCAGTATAAAGCGTGAAATCGACGCGATTCTGCTCTCATTCAGCAACCACCACCTTCTCTTACAATGCTTCTCGCACCCACTCTCCTTGTATCGTCCCTCGCGGGCTTCCTCCTCCCTCAAGTCAACGCCGCCCACTCCCATTCCTCGCCCACTCGCACCCATGCCTCCCGTCTCCCCAGTCACGACCTCTTAGACCTCTGCATTGACATCCCCAAGCTCGCCCTGGACCTATTGGATGATGTGCTGGGTGTCGATCTGAATTTGTGCCTCTGCGTTCACGTACGTGTTCTTTCCCTTATCGCCAGCCTCGCTCAATCTCGCCCAGAACCTCGACATCTATCTCAACACCTCGGTCAACGTCACGCTCCAGAACAACGCCCTCGCCAACGTTAATGCATGTAAGTCATCCACATCTCATCTCGTCCTTTCATCTACTGACCGTCCTGCTTAGTGGTAAGCCTGCCGAGGTCCTTTGTGTCCCTCGCTCACGTTCTCGTAGCTTGGCCAGGCTGGCGCTGGTAAATGCACGCCTCTCCCCGAAAACGCCCATCGTCTCGCCTGCAACCCTCGTGACCCGTGCAAGTACGCGTGTAACACTGGTTACTTCGAATGCGGCAACAAATGCGTTTCTACCGTGAGCCGACTCGTTTGACGCGCATATATCCACATCTGACACGCGTATAGTCTGCTCTTTGCCCGTCAGCCCGCCCCCGCTCGCTCAAATCGCGTTCCCAGATCATCAACACCATGGCGGAGGCTCAGGCATACTGCAAGAGTCTCGGCGGCGGTCGTACGACGGTTTGTGGTATCGAGAACGGCGGTCCCAACGCCTTTGAATGCGTGAATGTGCAGAATGATTTGGAAAGCTGTGCGTCCGCTATCTCTTTTTCATCTCGCTCGTGGCTTACAACTCTTTCAGGCGGTGGCTGCATCGTCGACCCTCCCTTCTTCCCCAAGTCCACGCTCCTTCCCACCGGTCGTAACTGTGGTGCCATTCCCAACGCCGTCAACGCGAGCTGCGAGAAGAGCAAGTGCAAGGTTCAATACCGCAGCGATATCACCAAGCGGATGCACAAGGCGTCGCTTCTCAACTTGGACCTCTCGGATGACGAGTCCCTCCCCGCCACCAACAGCTCCCATCCTATGCTTAGCCCAGCCGCAGCTGGGTCGATGTTGAACGTGTTGAAGGCGACCAATTCCGCGGCTTCTTCGCCTGTCCCCGACAATGTCAACCTCGATGACGTCCTGGCCAGCATCGGTGCTTTGGTTTCGTCCAGCCCTGACCAAATGGGCTCTTCGGCTACCTCTGCCCTGCACTCGACGGCCAAAGCGCAGATAGCTTTGACCGAGTGTGGATGCGGCGATGAGCTTCTTTCGAGCCTCGATGCTCTCTCGCAGGCGCTCCTCGATTTGCTCGGCCAGTGCTCTGGTTCCAGCAGCGCTCCTGGTTCCAGTTCTGCTCCCACCGTTCCTGGACCAGACCCTTCCTCGTGCCAACTCAAGGTCAACCTCGATCCGTTGTTGTGCGGTTTGGGCACGGTCAATCTCGACTCGTCCCTTCTCTGCGCCTTGGGCAGCATCACGGACGCGGCGCAGCAGCTCGTCAATAGTCTCGGACTCGGTCCAGATGCGGTTAGCTGCTCGTCGTCGGGCGCTGCGAGCACCACATCCGATCCAGCCAGCACTGCTTCCTCCCACCCCGCAGTTCCCCCGTCGGTGCTCTCTGGCATCTCAATCGTCGTAACCCTCGGCAGTCAAGCTAGCTCGGACGCAGGGAACGTGGCGTCGTCCAATGCATGCAGCGGCGACCCAGATCTGCTCTCCAGTCTTGCCTCGCTTACCAACAGCCTCGTCGATGGCCTCGGATTGGGTGGCCTTCTTCTAGTGAACAAGCGTCAGCTCGGTCTTAGCTCGCTGTTGAACGGGCTCGGACTCGATGGACTCGATGGTCTTCTGGGTGGGTCAGACAACCTTACCGACGACCTCGATCTCGATGGTCTGTCGGGTCTAGTCCAAAGCACCCTCTTGCTGCTCGGATCGGCGAGCTCGTCGTGTGCCAACAGCCCGGAGGCGTCTTCGCTCTCGTCGACTCTCAACAGCCTCGGCCCTGCGCTCAACAGCCTCACGGATGGTCTGGGCCAGTGTGGCTGCCAGAAGAACCCGGCCGTCACCAACGCCTTTGCCAAAGCCGCCAGCGCACCCGCCAAGCGTCGCGGCCTCGTTAATGTTCTCTGATTTCTTTTCTTTTCTTTCGACGCATTCTCTCGCTTTCGGTCTCTTCTACTTACGATACTTAATAATTTGTGTTCCGTCGGTAATCCTTCCTCTTCACCCTGTACTCCCTTTTTCTCTGTATCTTTCCTCCTGGCGGAGCACTTTTTGTAGAATAATTGTAGAACTAGAATCAATGAATAGACAAGCTGTTGATCCGCCGTAGGTAGGGGCTGAGCGCCAGCGAGCGCCCCTGCCGAAGGCAGGATCATTAAGCTTGTCAATGAATAGAATTGTCTGCCTCGCCTCGCCCACGTGATGCTCTCAATGGATTCCACCTACTCTGCACTATCTTCTCTCGGGGCACCGGTGACGCTCAACGAATTTACGCAAATATACAAGAGCCCTCTTGCGGAGATTCTCGACTTTCTCGGGGAGCATCTCGTTGGAAGGCGGGGTGCTGCGACGGCAAGGTCCCAGATTCTCTCGTGGGTGCTCATTCCACCAGATACGACGCGTTTTTACCCAGATCAAGGTTGCAGTTAACGTCAAATCTCAAGCAACCGCGTACAGATGCAGATCGAGCGGTGGCACGGCTGGGAAGTGCAAGCAAGGCCTGCGAAGTGTACGGTGGGGAGTTGGATGAAAGGTTGACCAAGTCTGAAGCGACTCGTGCGCTTTTCGTTCTGTTCACTCTTACCGTTGTTGAATGACTTTTTCAGAAGCAAAATTGGACAGTCTTGGACGGGAGTTGGCCCGCAAGAAGAGGGTGCTACTCTTACTTGGCGTGATTGAAGCAAAGGAGCGCGTCCGGATTGGGAGAGTTGAGGAGCTGGCGAGGAGGATTGCGAGTGAGGAGTGAGTGAGATCGAGTAAGTGAGGAGACACGCTAACGAATCGCAGATCGACTGTCCGGCGCGTGGCTCTGGAACCCAAAGGCGTGAAGCAGCTTGTACTACCCGCCCCAAGGGTCTCAAACGTCAAGGACTGTTTGGCGGTGAGCGGGTTCATCTAATCGTTTGGCGGAACTGAGTGAACGTTAGACTCTTCACAGTTTATCGACACGAAAAATTCCTCCAGAGGATGAGGCGACGCGTCGTTTACGTGCAGTGGTCACTCGGAGGTTTGACGATGCAGATGTCGAGCGAATAATGTGACTTGCAAGTTCTTTCTCTTCGAGTAAGGCTGACTGGACCCTCAGGAATCAATGCGTATCTTTCGCCCGAGGAAAATCATCTCCGCGTCGAGACTCGCTAGAGGCCAGGATGAAATCGAATGTACGACGATACTCTGTTCTACCTCCTACTCACAATCTTATAGGAGGAGAAAGCCCGCGAACTACAAACACTGGTAGACCTTTCGACTATGCTACAACGACTTTGCGAGTCGTATGTCGCGTCGGTAAAGCTTCCTTCTACTATTATTTCCGCTCGCTCATCAGTTTTCGGTAGCGCAAGGAATTTGTACAAAGTATCTCGCCTGCGTTGGGACAGTCGCTGCGAGAAAACACTTGTTCAGCCAAGGGTTATATGGATGTTCTCCGAGCAGCTATCGTAACGCCTGGTACAGAAACTACGGAAGAATCTTTCCCGATTCTGATAGCGCAGCTGTGTCGGATGCACGGGAGTGTGGTGCGTTTCAAATCGACTGTATTCTTCAGGCTCATTCGTGCTGGTAGCCCGTGCGCGCGATTCTCAACGAGGTCGAGCACGTAATTAAACGATGTATGCTTTCTCCCTGTCCCGACTGTCTGGCGCCCGCTGACCGCGCCCTAAAGCACATCGGAGGTACAGCGTCACAGCCATTGGCCAGCGGCTCCCGCAGCCAGTAGCCGTGAGCAAGAACCCGATAGGTGGGGATCGAAGCAGTGCACACGAGAGAAGCACGGCGGTTCTTTCGCGCAAGGCGGATAAGGCTGTCAAGGGGCGTTTGCTGGCGGACGAAGTCGAAGCAGTGTTGCGAGACAGTCGGCGTGTTGTTGGAATTGGTGAGCGGAATAAAGATTGAATCGTCTATGTACATCATTATAGTCGTGCATGGATACCCTTGGTGTCCTGCGAAATCTGGTCCCTCAACAATCGACGCAAGATCTTGCCGCTCGGGTTGCGCGGGATGGCTGAGATGAATTGTATTCCGCCTGTGAGCCATTTGTGCTTTGATTTCGCCGAGGCGACGTGTTTGAAGATGTCCTCGCGAAGCTGTTTCTCGAGCCTTCCATCCCGTTTCCCCTTCAAGGGCGCGGCGACCTCTGGTTTGAGGACGATAAACGCCATGGGAAGTTCACCAGAGTAATCGTCTGGGACGCCGATCACTGCTGCGTCGGCGATCTTTGGGTGGATAAGGAGGTGGCCCTCCAGCTCGGCGGGGGGTACTTGAAAGCCTTTCACCTTGATCAACTCCTGAGGACCGATGAGCGTGAAAACCGTAAGAGGAGCGTCAATGTACCTTGAGACGCTCAACGACGAAAATGTCCCCGTCTTTGAAGTAAACCTGGTCGCCTGTCTTGAGCCATCTAGAAACAGTCAGTTATGTGTCTCATGAATGGACCGTAGCATACCCGTCAATGAAAGTCTCTCGCGTTGCTTCTTCATTCCCATAATACCCTAACGCCACTTGACCGCCTTTGATGTAGAGTTCTCCCGTTTCGGTCTCGGTGGCGAGCGTGCCATCGGGTTTCACCACTTTCGCGAGCGTACCCGGTAAGAGTTGTCCTGCGCTGCCCAATGTCCCGATTTTTTGGCTGAGGGGGAACTAGTTGGTCTTTAGCCATAGTAATGCGGTCAATAATGAGACCTGTAGGTGCTACTTGCAATTGAAGTTGCTCCGCATGTTTCGGTCAGTCCGTACCCTTGACCGAGATGGATGTTGGGCAATATTTGAAGCAATTCTTGGGTCAGAGATGCGCTCAATGGCGCTGCGGCAACCAGGCACATGCGGATGCTTGAGAGATCGTAATTCTTGACTATCGGTTCCTGAATAATGGATTAGTCCTGCGGTGATTTTTGCAACCGGGTGTGAACCTTGCAAAGGAGCACGACTTGCGGGGGTACGAGGCTAGAAAGCACATGAGGATTTGGAGAGGTTCACACGAACAGACTCACGTCAAGTGGGTAATCCGGTATTTTTCAATGCTCGCCAGGAACTTCTCAAAATTGAATTTCGGTGTCAGGACCAAAGTGAGCTGAGAACTGTCAATGGCCGTCAAACTGAGGGACATGATATGTACTCCTGCGTAGAGCATAAAATGAAGCTGGATGATTTGACTTGAGATGACCCGTCCACACGACGGGAAGGAAACGTACGTTGCAGAGTAGACCATAAATATGGAACCTGGAGATATGATACAGAGGAAGAATTGGATACAGAGGAAGAACTGTACAGAGGAAGAACTGGCGATGCATGGTCAGCAGAAGGCAGCAAACATGGTTCGGAACTCACATCCATAGCAGATATCCCCTGGCCTGAATCTCCGTTCTTCCAGAGGTGCGTAGGGCTCATTGAGGCGACTAGAGGTCGCCATTTGGATTACGATGCTTATGACGTTGTAGTGAGATATCATAACAGCCTGCAAACGAGAGTCAGGCAAAGGAAAAGTTGGGCGAAAGAAAAGACCTTTTGAGTCCCTGTCGTTCCCGAGGAAGGAGCCAAGAAGGCGATTGTGTTTTTCGCTTCGCCGGCTGCCAGTATTCGCTCATTGAATCGAGGCAATGAATCTGCTCCCTGGATGAGAGCGTCAAGGTTTTTCAAACCGTGTGGGCCGGGGCTGGAAGATCCGATGCCGTCGATTAAGATGATGCGACTTGGATGAAGGCCGACAAGACCGGCTGCTGGGAGAACCGAAGCAAGACATTCGCTGTGGACGAATATTATTGAAGGCCTCGCAATCCGTAGTTGATGTGCTGAAGAGTTGATCAGACACGGTCTACACAGACACTATTCACAAACTAATTTCGTCCGCAGTCAGCATGGGTCCCAAGGTCCTGTGAAGAGTTTGGATCGCTAGCCAGAGGTATTCGGATCGCCGCATACGCAACAATTCCTCCCAGACGATGTGTCGCCCATGCACACGGGCCATAGTCTGGTCCAGGTGGGGATATGCATGAGCCTATTCATCCTTACGATACGGACGGTAGGCGGCGTACCAATGTGATTCGGGCTAATTATTGTCACTGTCGGCATGAGCGTCAACGGTGCTCGGGTAGACAGTTTGGATCTGACCTATTTCACCGTGGCCTGACGAGGGCTCAAGTGCTGCCTCGGTAAAGGAAAAATGGGTCTACCTAATTTCCAATAGAAGTTCATGGCGGTGGCAATCTTTCCAGCGCGAGTGCGTAGCTGAAGCAAAACAAAACTTCAGACTCCTGCAGTACTGACTCGTGAAACATCCATACCTCTTCGAGGTACACTCTCTGGCCACTGTCATCGTCGATGAGACAAGGAGTACTGGCGGAACGCTGGGCACGCGTAACATGATTGCCCAGACCGTCCAGAAGAAATTGGGCAACACTCAAGTTGTCCGGCGGAGGGACGAGAGAGTCGGGCATGGAAAAGCAAAGCGGCGATATAACCTGGGAGTGCTGGACTTTTTAAACAAACTCGGGCGGCCCACGGCAACTGCCCGGCGGGGTTTTGCGGGAATGATTGATATGAGCTTAGGCGAGTCGTTGGAGTGAGGCTCATGATATCCGCGGTCGAGAGTGGATGAGGCCAGAGAGGATGGAAACTCAAAAAGTATTTTGCACATTGTGTCAGATGAAGCAGAGAGTTATCGACGGCACCGGAGAGCAGATAGAAAAGCTCGAAGAAGGTTTCCCGGGGTCGCCGGTCTTAGACTAAATGGAGATGGCGCATCAGGTTTGCAGTGAAGCGCGTCACCAGACATGCAAAAGCCGTGATGTTGTTGAAGGTTGTGGACAATCGGATTTGAACAAGACAACCGAATGAATGCAAGGATCATACAACTCTACAAGGTCAAGGCCCCAGATTCTAGTGTGCTTCGAGTCGGTAGTTACTTGGGAACATCGTCTTCGTGGCGTGCGACGTAAAGAACCTGCGAGGGAGGGACAGTTTGACTGGGAGGACATCCGCCGCCCATGAGGACTCCGACACGCATCATGGACATCAACTTGCCATGGCCCGTCAGAACAGCTTGACAGGAAGATAACGAGCTCACGTTATGGGCAGCGTTCGAATGCCGATATACGCCTCCGAAGAAGGAAGCAGTCATGTCCTTTCCCGAGTGCATCGTGAGATGACTTGTACCACCAGGATGCTGATCCACAAAGTCGGAAACATCGTGGATGAAACCAGATACAAGAATCAACGGCCGTTTCTGGGACTCTTCCTGGACTACACTAGTCGAAAGAATGCAAATTGAATCTTGAGATGACTCACAGTCTTCCCACGTGACCACGGGCAGATCTTTAGGAGGCCAGACAAGAGAGTCCTGAATCCGTTTCAGATGCTTGAGCTTCATCGTCAATGCCCCCTTTGCGATTTCATTTCCGGGGAATGTCCTTAGATTCGTGGCTAGTCCTAGGTGTTTACAGAGTGCAATAAACCACTTTGTTGGGTCATACTGCGCGACATGCTCAGCACTTTCGAAATGAAGCAAAAACGGTGCGCACCTGGTACCACAGATAACCGTTCCGGAAGTCCTGCGGGTACTGGTGGTGAAAGTTGTGGTAGCCTTCTCCCATCGTCAAGATCGCTATTGAAATTGAGATGATTCGATAATCTTTAGCTGCACACTCACCGGAGAGGAAATGATCGCGGGGACTCAGGACATCGTCGTATGGGGATGAGCCAAAATAATGGGCTATCGAGTTGATGCAAAAGGTGCACTATATCCTCTCAGCCAGAACCGCCAATTAGAAGAAATATGACTGACGTGGTGGGCGATGGTCAACCTCAGCGCCGCGGAGAAACAAAAGCCACCCTAGCTCCAGTGTCAACATTTGATGAAAAATGATGGCGATGCTCACCCAAAGGTCGTGCCACAGTGCGGGTATGAGCGCAGGTATAGCGTAGCCGAAAAGAGCCGCAAGGGGAAAATAGTGACGATGAGTCCACTGAACGAGTGGGTCTCTCTTGAGGTCTGAGATGTCCACAGGGCCGGAACGAAGCTTGGACTTGAAAAGAATCCAGCCAATATGGGTCCAAACGCTTGGAGAGTAATAAGATTGCCGATCTTATGAAGGCCAGGGCAACTTACAGTCCGCGCTTCGAGAGGAGCTGATATGAGCGAGTGCAGACAGGATTAGAAGGGCTGGCCGCTGACCGATGAGTTGTATGGATCTTTGTCCGTGTCGGTCCTAGTCATCTTGTTAATTAATAGCAGGTACACAGGGCGAAGCGCACCCACCATCTGTGGTGCGAGCGGTGTCCACGAGCCCACCAGTAACAGGAGCCTTGTACCGAGCTGGTCCCCCCGAGCATTAGGAAAAGCTGAAGGGGGGAGGACGCATTGTAAGATCGATGAGACCTGAGCCGCAGGAAGTTAGTTATCTTAAAGCATAATAGACCGTATTCTGAGACCATAAGCGGTGGAAGCCCGCTGTGATGCCTGGAGAACGTAAATTCGAGTATTGTAGCTGCAAAAAGTTGGCGCACCTATCATGGAGAAGAGATAGTATGCGATCGCAAACAGGATGGTTCTCCGGTCGAATGGGATGAACAAGATGCCATAGAGAGCAATGAGAGGGGTTAAAGTAAGAACGGCGACGTTAAACCAGCGAACTCCTTCGATAGGAGGAAAGTTGAGCGATGCATTCGCCATTGGGGCAGGTTAGGGATTCGCAAGGAATCGACCATCGTCGGGTTTAAATATCGGAAGCTCTGGCCTGGCCTGTGCCGGTTGGAGATGCATCAGGAAGTGGATCGGCCTAGTAGTATCTCATTGCTGATACCGAGTGTTGTCTGCCCTGGAAGAGTTTAAAAAGTGACGAAGCCGCATTTATGAATCCACATGTCCCGCGGGTTCCGAGAGAAAAAATAGAAAAACGAGGCTGAGAATGCATGGTGTCCAGAGAGAGAATGCGAAGGCACATGATCGTTGTTGGCAGGTTGTGCGAAGGCCAAAAGGCCGAATTGTGTCGGGAGCTACCACACCGGCCTACAATTCTTGGGCTTTCTTGGACTCATCTTTGACCAACTGAGCAAGAGCGACAATCTGAGTGACCGGTACGAGGGTCGTGCGGGCTAGAGGCTCATCAATGGCCGTTCCCACAGGCGTTGAATTCTCAGACGTCATTCGAATCTTTCTCAAGGTTCTGAAGCTACAATGTGACTGGGCGCAGAAGCTCACTCTTCGCCCTTAAAGGATGGAAAAGGCTCCGAAGGACCTCAAGCTTGTCCCACAATCCCGCCCATCTAAAAGCATGCTCTCAGCCACTGTCTCCATTTCTGTGTGTTTTTTGGCGTATATTGTCTTTTCTCTCGCCAAGGACCCACTCTCGTCGAGAGACGATGCCGCCTCTTTGCCCCCGCAATCAGTTGTAAGCAAATCTCGGCCACCCTTGTAGCAATGCGTTGATTATCTAGCTTGTGGATCCGGCTTCCTTTGCGGCTATGGGGCCGAACGCCATTTTCCGCAACAATTCATTTGATGCTGGATTCAACCCCACTGGGACCGAACCTCCCTTTTTCCAGATATTCGATCCGTCCTTTCTGCAGATCCTTGGCGGCTCACCCAGCATTACGCAAGTGCGCGTTCCCCTCTCTAAACTCTATCCCAACTTAACCATGATTGACAAGATTGCGTCGAACGCCACGTTTGCTTTTGCACATGAAGCACCCATCTATGACCCCAAGATGGACGCTGTTACGTTCGCCAGCAACGACGGTGGTGCCTTGGGCATGAGCGATATCAACCACAACAATCGAGTGGGCAGAATTAACCTCAAGGATCTCCCGGCGAAACTCACTGGGAAGCCCATCGAGATTCCCGTAACAGAGGTTTGCAGTTGCTTGATTTCGATAAACCGGGCTAACTCAACGCAGTTGAATCTTCCGGATACTGTGCAAATGACCAACGGTGGGACCGGCCCCTTCCGGGGGGACCTGCTTTTGATCACTTCTGGCCGTGGAAATCTACCTCCATCTATCGTGCTTGTGGACCCCGTTTCTCTGAACACGACAGTCCTCTTGAATAATTTCTTCGGGAGACAATTTAATTCTCTCAACGACATCAAGATTCATCCGAGTGGCAAGATCTTTTTCACCGACACTGTGCAAGTCCACTGTTCCTATCATCATCCTCATACTGATATATCCACAGTTATGGCTGGCTGAACCACTTCCGACCTCTCCCTCTCATGCCGAATCAAGTGTACAGGCTCGATCCAGACACGCGCGCCGTCCGCGTCGTCGCCACAGACTTTGACAAATGCAACGGCATCGCCTTCACTGGCGACGGAAAGACGGCGTATGTCACGGACACTGGATGTGAGAAACTGCTCCGTTCACCTCTTGACCCAAGTCTTAATGTGTGTATATCTTCCTAGCGACTTCCGGCTTTTTGGGCAACAACTCGACGGAGCCCGCCACGATGCAAGTCCCGCTCCTTCCCTCGTCCGCATCCATCTCAAACAGCATAGCTACGCGTACGACGTAGATCCCAAATCACAAGCCTTCAACAACCGTCGCATCTTTGCTTTCGCCGACTCTGGCGTCCCCGACGGTGTTCAAGTAGATACATTTACATTCGTCTCCCATTTGATCCACTCAAACACCCCGCTTCACAGGTTGACACCAACGGCAACGTTTACGCTGGCTGCGGCGATGGCGTCCAAGTGAGCAGCTATTCACCCGATAAAACGCCCATGTCTGACGCTGAATTTTAGGTCTGGAATAGCGACGGACTCCTCATCGGCAAATTCTTCCTTGGAACGGTATCGGCGAACATGGTGCGTTCAAGCCAGCTAGCCGTGGAACCATCGCTCATCTACGTCCACAGGCATTTGCAGGCCCAGGCCGCCTCATCATCCTAGCCGAAACCAAAATCTTCCTCGCTGAAATCGCAGCTAGCCCCAGTTTATTCACGTCCTAAGGAGGGCACTTGTATATGGAGATGAAATGCAGTCATTATTTTCCGTGGTCATTACACTTTTGGCTCGTTACGTGGAGCGAGTGAGGAACGAAAACAAATAAAAAAACAAAGAAGGAATAAGTGCATATGCTAATGATAGCAGCAATCGTCTGCTTCGTCTATTGCCCCTTCGCCTTGGCCGCCATCTATGGAATCAAAGTCAATCATCCAACCTCCGTGAGCCATGGAGATAAACTCACCAAGTTGAGAGCAGAGCCTGCACGGAACCACGCGATCTGGCCCTCGTTGAACGAGTGTGCAAGGGAAATGTTCTAATAACCATCAATACCCAGACAAGAATAGAAGAAGAGTGCATACCTCCTTGCTTCCGTCCGCATGCTTGACAGAAAGAGTCAAGTTCTTGCCAGGAGCAAACGAATCAAGACCCTCGATGTCAACACGGTCGCTGGGCTGAATCTTGTCATAGTCGGCCGGGTCCGCGAACGTCAGAGCAAGCATGCCCTGCTTCTTCAAGTTGGTCTCGTGGATACGCGCAAACGAGCGGACAATGATGGCAAGACCTCCGAGGAAACGAGGCTCCAACGCAGCGTGCTCCCGAGACGAACCCTCGCCGTAGTTGTGGTCACCAATGACGACCCACTTGACGCCCTTCTCGCGGTACTCGGCGGCAACCTGGGGAACACCTCCCCAGGAGCCCGTAAGCTGGTTCTTGACCTTGTTCGCCTCGCCATTCTCCGAGTTGATAGCACCGATCAGGCAGTTCTCTGAAACAGGAAAACCTCGTGTTAGGTGTCGTAAGACCAAACATTAAACATGCCACGCACGCGAGATGTTTTCGAGATGTCCGCGGTATTTGAGCCAGGGTCCACCCGCACTGATATGGTCAGTCGCTACATTGGCGCAGTCGTCAGTAGCAATTCCGACAGCAAAGGGTTGTCGAATACGCACTGCACTTGCCCTTGACCTTGATGAGAATGGGCAGGTCCTTGGGCTCACCGGAGAAGGGCTGGAAGGGCTTGAGCAGCTGGAGACGGTCGCTCTTCGGGTCAACGGCGACCTGAACGCTCGCACGGTCCTCAGGGGGAGGCTGGAAGGTGTCCTGGCCGGGGTCGTAGCCGCGGGGGGGAAGCTCGTTGCCGGTAGGGTCGGAGAACTTGAAAGGCTTGCCGTCAGCGCCGGTGAGCGAGTCCGTGAGAGGGTTGAACGAGAGGCTGCCGCTGAAAGCCATAGCGGTGACAATATCCGGGGAGGCGACAAAGGCGTGCGTGGCGGGGTTGGCGTCGTTACGTCCGGTGAAGTTACGGTTGTACGAGGTGATGACTAGAGTCACATTAATGCGCGTCAAGATGTAAGGATGCAGAACACTCACTGGAGTTGGCAACACCCTTCTCGACATCCCGACGGTCCCACTGACCAATGCAAGGGCCACAAGCGTTGGCGAGAACAACACCGCCGACCTTTTCAAAGGCGCCAATCTGTCCGTCGCGTTCAATGGTAGCGCGGACTTGCTCCGATCCGGGGGTGATGGTAAACTTGCTCGTGACGTCGAGACCGTGCTCCGAAGCCTCGCGAGCGATGGAAGCAGAACGCGACATGTCCTCGTACGAAGAGTTGGTGCACGAGCCGATAAGAGCGACCTTGAGTTCATCGGGCCAGCCGTTCTTCTTGACCTCGGACGCAAACTTGGAGATGGGAGTGGCAAGATCGGGGGTGAAGGGGCCGTTGATGTGGGGCTCGAGCTCAGAGAGGTTCTGGAGAGCAGTGGTTAATTCGTGTACATTGTCGAGGAGAAAAGAACAGATACGCACGATTTCGATGACCTGGTCGTAATTGGCACCCTCGTCGGCCTTGAGGTTGTGGGCGAATTGGGTAGCGTATTTGGCAATGTCCTGGCGCTTGGTGGCGTTCAAGTAGTCGACCATGCGGTTGTTGAAGGGGAACATTGACGTCGTGGCTCCGATTTCGGCACCCATGTTGCAGATTGTGGCCATACCCGTGCAGGAGAGCGACTCGACACCAGGACCCTTGTACTCAACGATCGCACCAGTTCCACCCTTGACCGTGAGGATACCAGCAACCTTGAGAATGACGTCTGAGCGGATTGTCAGCGGCAGTAGTGGAACAAAAAGAAAAAGACGCGCCTTTGGGAGTCGTCCAGCCGCTGATTTTGCCAGTAAGATTAACACCGATGACCTTGGGGCACTTGAGCTCCCAAGGAATGTCAGCCATAACGTCGACGGCGTCAGCACCTCCGACACCGCAAGCAATCATTCCAAGACCACCAGCATTGGGCGTATGCGAGTCGGTACCGATCATGAGTCCACCAGGGAAGGCATAGTTTTCGAGGATGATTTGGTGAATGATACCAGAGCCGGGTTTCCAGAAACCGAGTCCGTACTGCAGTTAAATGAGCGGCCGAGGTCTATGGAGCGTGAAGGAAAGTACCTTGGCGGTAGCTGTGGCCAAAAAGTCGTAAACCTCCTTGTTGATCTCGTTGGCGCGAGCCAAATCCTTGACACCGCCAACCTGGGCCTCGATAAGATGGTCACAGTGAACGGTGGTGGGGACCGCCGCCGTGGGCATCCCCGCCGACATGAATTGCAAGAGGGCCATCTGAAAAAATGACGTCAGATAGCGAGGACTAAAAGACGCGTCGAGAACGTACTTGAGCCGTGGCATCCTGGCACGCAACTCGCTGAAAAACGCCATTCAGTGGTGCCCCATGATAATAAGAAAAGACTTACGTCGGGACGGAGCTTCAGGTAGCTCACACCGCGCTCGATGTCCTGGCCATGAGGATCGTCCAAATGGCCGTACAGGATCTTCTCCGACAGCGTCAACGGACGCTGCAGCCTACGACGCGCTCAGTCCACGCTGAAGAAGAGAGAAAAGAGGGACAGACCTGTCACGGACAATGACAAGATTGTCCTCGATGCGCTGGTAGTTTATGTACGCTCCCTTCTCGAGGAGTGACATGGGCACTTTGGTGTCGCCGATTCTGGGTGCAGCGGTGGCCATGCCTGCGGCCATCCGCTGCAGGGCGCGCACGGCGCCTGCAGAGAGGTTGAACATGGAGGTCAAGTTGACGAAAAGCCTGTGTCACGCTGGCACCCGGGCAAATTTATTCGGCATGTGAATCTCTCATCCAATCATATTTCTCGTCTTACTCTACACCGCAAAAAATTGCTAAAATTGCTAGAAAAAAACATGTGCCTCGACGTGAGTGCCGAGCATGCAGAGATCCCAGAAGAACTGCATTAAAGTGCTCAAAAAGACTGTGAAATACAAGTGCTTTTCCCTAAGTCCGATAGTCAGCCGATGCAGTGCGGCGATTGCAGTGGTCTGCAGGCCCATCTTTCGCCCGAATCCCGTCTTACTCCGACGGTGCCATGATCCCGCGACGTTGCCGATGTCTGCAGGCCAGTCTGCAGCACATGCTGTCGGCCGGGAAGACTTCCGAACTCCGGAGAAGAAGGGTTATGAGAATGTGCTCGGAAAGATTGCAAGCGAAGATGGGTACACTGTAGCTGTGAGCAGCCAGTTCGTATACGGGAGTGAATTGGCCATTTCAGGACGCTAGAGAGCTTCCAAGTCGCAATTCCGGAACGCTTCCACGACGCCAGAGACAGAACACTCCGAGTCGCGGCGGTGGAGACGCCTAGTCCTGGTCTATGCAATTCGATTCCTGTACAATTTGAGAGCGATACAAAGTCCAGGGTTCGAGCGCTATGAGCCAAGCAGCGTAACGACTTTGGATTCGACGTCCTTCGCGGACAGGTTGTCCAACTCGACGTGTTTCTCCACTCCCATCTCTGTTCCTCGCATTCAGCCCAGACAACTCCCACATGAGAGAAAGGGCACGCACCAAACCGAGCAAATACACGCGCAGGGGTCCCACTAGCCTCTCTTATGAGGACGGGCAGGTCAGGATTGTGTTGCTTAATGGCGGGGTACTTTGAGGTGATGAATTGCCTGGATACACGTGAGCCAAAGACAGAGGTAAACCGAGCGGGAGAGAGACCGTGTCCCAGCAGAAGCAGCGCCCGTTTGCGAGCACAGGATCCGTATTTCCCGCAAGGCGGGCGAAAAGGCTTTCGAGAAGGACATGGGAGTCTGTCGTTGGTTGTTTACGTACACACATCGAACTCTGTCTTTCGCGGCCACCATCCGACTCGACACCTTGTGCTAAGCCTACGACATGGTACAAATTAATCAAGGCCCAAGATTAAATAAGGCTCTCAACGGCCGTCGGATCCCTTCAAGAAACGTTAAGAAAAGATCGAGGGGGTATCTCTCCTGTCTGGCGCTCTAAAACCCAAGGGGAAAAGTCAAGGGTCGGTACGCCGACATACCCTATACATAAGCGCCCGGACACGGCCTTGGGATAATCCACCATGAGCAACGCCACGACTACAGTCCCCTCAAATCCCCCGGGTGAGCATCACCTTGGAATATTCCTTCTTCCATCAACTCATACTTTCACACCAGGATGCTGGGCCAACAGTCTGTCTGCCTTGACAGCCTGCTGCACTCGATTCGGCGGAGTCCAGCTCTCCCTCCCGGACAGCGCCATTCCCGCTTGCGCATACAACAATGGCACGGGTTTCACCCCCGACGATGGCTCTGGCTCAGCCGACTCCACTAGCGCTCGTTGGGCTGGCTGCGTCTCAACGTACTTCAACACTACAGCCTCTGGGGAGAGTATCATCACGACTTGCGTGGATTCCCAGAACCAGATCGCTACAGTCACGAGTAAAGTCCCAGCGAGCACGGCTACGTCTGGTGGTGTTTCTACGACAAGGAGTGGGGCTGCACCGGTCCTACTCGGAGGGATGCTCTTCGCGAGTGCGGTGCTGCATGTTATGTCGCTGGCTTTCTAATTTTCTGCTCTGGGATCCCGCTCGCCGCCTGGACATCACTATTTATTCATTGCTCACGCTCTCTACATCTGCACACTCGCTACCTTTGCTATCTATTTATCTAACTTATCGAATTGGTTAATACATGGGCTGCATCTCGTCCCTTGAAGTTCTGCTGAAATTCGTTCGCTCGAGACATTATGCCATTCATAAAATAATTTTGATTACACGCCCGACGTGGCCAACTTCAGACTGTTTCTGCCCAGTCTGATCTCCTCCATCTGCCTCTTCAGCCTATCGTCCGGCATCTTTGACCACTGACTCTCCGTCCTTTTCCTAGGCCGGTTCTGCATGTACCACTCCCATGCATGTCGGATGACCTCTCCGTCCGCGCCATAAGGTGTCGGAATTTCAGAGTACTGCGGCCGTGCGGTGGGATGTCGGACGTAGATAGCTGAGCACGTCTGGAAGGAGACCTCGAGATACGCTGGGACGAATAGCCACGGGCTGGCGTAGAAAGGGAGATTGAATGGCGTCAAGTCGGGAGGTGCATCGGGCCGGGCGACAACGTTGTCCGATTCGCCCTCCTCTTGCTGTGGTCGCAGCAGTTTCATGGCTGAGGGCTTGATGGAGAACATGTCCCCAGGCGCTAGCCGCGTGTTGGCGTTATAATGCTATATAACAGTTAAGCAAGGGAAAAAAAGCGTTTGGAACCACTCACCCGCTTGCCATTGAGCAGCACGTTTCCGTGTACAACCAGCCGCCTGGCCTCGTACACGCTCGGGGCAAAGCAACTCCGGAAAATGAGCACGTCGAGTCGCCGTTCGACCTCGGCGAACATCAAACTGCCAATGGGCGCAAGTCCCTTGGCCTGCTCCTCCTCCTCCTGCTCCTTCTCTCTCTTCCTCCTCTTTGCAAACTCTTGCAGCGAGCCTTTGTCGTCACCGAATACCTTGCGCCGTGGACGGACATCCGGAAGGTAATCGGGCAGATACCACTGCTTGAAGATCTTCTCGTTTATGTGGTCCCCGTGGTAAGCTCGCACAACGGTCTTGGACACCCACCGCTCCTGGAAGAGAGAGCGTGTGCTGTTGTCTCCGAAAGTAATGGCCCGTCGGTGGTCGGTCTTGGGGTCTATGGTTCGCAGATGGAGGTTGTACAGATTTTTTGGGTGCCAGCTCTGTCGAATGTGTTGGTAATTGAGCTCGGAATAACGTAGAAAATATGCCCACCATGCGGGGCAGAGCCCGCGAAATTTTCAGGAGCCCGCCATCGCGCATACTGGACGCGTGTCAGAGTCGGGAGCTGGTTACGATTGAATTTGTCTGTTTGGCACGTGCATCGTTTGTGGATTTCTCCTCTAGCCGCCATCGCCATGGACGACGAGCAACGCCAGCAAGACGACTGGGCTAGCAGTCGCAAGAACCGCCTCCCGTCATTCACAGAGGTCCTCTCGCGACGAACGCGTCCACCCGTCGATCTCTTCATGTTCTAGTACGTCGTTGCCGTCAATTTTCGGCTCACCACCCTTGCTCAATCTTGCCCCGCAGTCTCTTCCTCCAACGCGAAGGCGCAGAGGACATTCTCGACTTTTGGCTCGATGTCCAGCAGCACGAAAATCTGTGCAGGGCATACTTCAAGGATGTTCGCAAATCAGGGCGTACAATCAAGGAGGACTGGCCCCAATACTGGGATTACGCTCGTCGGCGGGGGTCAATCTATGGCACCGTTGTTGGCATGAACCCCGAGACCAAACGCAGCACGGCGAGCACGAACGAGTTGCTCAGCGAGCAGGACAGGCGCAATCTCGCAGACGTCGACGAGAAGTTTGGCGGAGCATCCGTTTCCCCAGGCACTCGTGTGGCATCCACATCGCCCGACCCTTACTCGGGTGCACGATCCACCTCACCATTTGGTGTCAGCGGTCTAGGCCGCACACCGACACTCTTCACCATGAAGCGAGCCTCGCGAGCACCGACTATTATTCCCCGCTCCTCCGCCATAACACGGCTCAACCTGATTGCCTCTGCTGAGCGCATCTTCTACCGCTATCTATCCCCCGCAGCCAACACGGTCAACTCGACGGAGAACCACGAGATATACCTGCCGCCGTCTCTGCGCATCCACTCGTTCCCTCTCACTTCCACGCAAGAGCCCAAGACAGCCGCAGAGCTCAATCTAATGGCTCAGATCCCCGATATCTTTCATGCCCAGAAGGAATACTGCTTCCGTGCCATGGAGCAGGACGCCTTCCCGCGTTTCTTGCGGTCAAAAGCATTCGGCAATCTCACCCCCATCTCCGCCCTCGTGCGCCTCATCGCGGGCTTGCTCATCTTATGGATCGGGTTGGCCGCTGGTTTTTCCCTCATCTTCCTGGACGTACAGCCCAAGTCGAAACGATTTTTCGTGTGTTTTCTCCTATTTTTCTCTTTAATCCACGCTCAATCCTTGAATCAGCTCTTCATACCATTTTCCCTCGCCGTCCTCTTCCTTGTCTCGCATCAATACGAGCTCGACCCCATCATGGTCTTTTTTGGGCAGTCGGAAACCACGCCCTTCCGCACACTACGTATACGCGAGCCATACGTCCAGAAACTCTTGCTGGGTCGTGCGATATGGGTCACCGTCCTGGTGACCATCTTCGTCGTCGCCCTCACCCTCCTCTTTTGGGCCGTTCCGGGGCACAGGCTATAGGAACAATATCTCAGAGACTGTTTTTACGACCTACCCTTGTGACGATTTGATACCCACCTACTGGCCACTTACCCCTCTCATTCTCCTTTGCATTAATTTTGTTGTGTCCATACATACCTTTTCCCGTCGCCCTCCTTTTAATCTTTCATGCTTATCAGTTAAGGTAGCGGCCATCCATTCCCTGTCAACGTCACGTGAATTTGGCGGAGTCTTCCATATATGGTCACATTTCCGAAATTGATGCACAGTGCAGCGTAGAATCACTTTCCAGCTTATCCCTTCCATGAATCTTTAGAAATGCATCTTAAGAGTGTGTCAGCTACAGGGCTAAGCAATTGAACCACAATTGAGAGAGGAGTTGTCCTTGCAAGGTCGGTACCTGTCAAATCTGTCAGTCCGATCAAATTCTGATGCTCGTGGCGCGACGACTTCAAAGAACAACTCCTCACTCAATTCTCAAATTCATGCTTAAGCCTGTTACTTGGGCACTCTTAAGAACCATATCTAGAGATTCATGGAAGCGATTAGCTTAAAACGAATTCATTGGCTCGCCACACATTAATCTCTGTAATTCACGTGACGTTTGCAGCAAATGGATGGCCGCTACCTTAGTTTGTGGCGCTCGATGGAGATGTAGGGTAAGTAGTCGGTTTTGCGAATGTACGGTGGAAAGTAGTAGTATCATTATGATGACTTTTTGAAGCTGCGGATTTCAGTCGTGGCATTTGCTCGATTATCGGTGCCAATGCTGAGATCTGAGAGTACAATCAATCTAAGTACTTACTTAAACAAACAGGTGAGATAACACAGTCAAGAGACGCTATAAGTACGTGGATCGGAAAGAAAATAACGATACAATGCAAGTTCAGAAGAGTCTTTCTTTCGGACCAACCGCCCGTATCCAAATTTCACCAGGGCGACTAGAGTAAGACGATGAGTAACCGCCTCCACACGATTTCGTGAAAAAGTACACACCTCTTCTCGCGGAGAATCTTGAACACCTTTTTTGCGTCCCTCGCCTCTTTCAACATAACCGTCGGCGGCCCTCCAGCACGAGGCGGGAACGCACCCGGACACCGATCCTGCAGGTCCGCAAGCGCCTCATTGGTGCCCTCAGTCTCCACTACGATGGTTCCATACCATCCTGGGTCGACGAAAAGGCCAGACGTCTCGGGTATTGGGATCCGCGGAGATGGGGGTCGACGGCCTCCAACAGACGCACGCGGTTTCGTCGGCGCGCGGATGACAAACGACGATCGGTGGACCCACCGGACGACATTGTGGAATGCACCTTGAGGGCTAGAGAAATGGATCAGATATTGCTGAATTGCACAGCATATACTTACGTCTCCGTGCGAACACGATCCTGCAGGAGCTGCAGGTTGGCAGCAATCTCCTGCCCCCAGGGTGATATGTCGATATGAACCACAGGATTCATCGAAGCCGGTCCCGTCCTTATAACGCGATGGAAATACGAAGGAGAGAACGCCAATGTCGGCAGGTATTGGGGCAAATCACCGACGGCAGAGTACTTGTAATCGAGGTCCTGATCGCCAAGGTGAGCCAACAAGAACGATGGTACCGGAGAAAGACTTACGATGAGGTAGCTACCATCCCAGATCAACCGCCCCACGTTGCCTTCGTCGCCCACGGCGATATCCCAAACAACATCCCCGATCCGGAGGAGGTCCGAGATGCCCGCTCGTTTGATCTCTGCCTCGCATTCCAAGACGCTCTTGTCCGAAAGCCAGTCTCCGTCGGGTGAAGGTACAAAGACCCTCAACAGTGGTGCCCGCTTGACGCGGAATAAGGGAGAACGGGATGCGGGGCCTGCAACTAATCCTGCGGGAGAGTGCTGTCCGTGCGATTGCTGTGAATGTTGTCCATGCGAGTAAGCCGAGTTTGGCGATGGCGCGCGGCTAGAGGCACGCGACGGACTCGACCGATTGGAAGCATATCCATTGGTGGCCCGCTTTGATGGCGGCGGCGGTAATGCCGCCCTGAGCATCGCCGCATCACTCGCTTCCCGTTCCGCCTGGGCACGGAGTCTCAGGACTACTCTGGTGTACGCCCGAGTGGACATGGTCAAGTTTCGCGCCTCGGCGAGAAGACCGGGATCCCGGGCTGCCATAGGCAGACTGAAAGACTGCACATATGCCTCGGCCACGCGCGAATACTCGTGGGTCGGTAGTGACACACCACGCATGTAATCATGCAGATCCTATAATTCATTCAGCTACCAGAAAATTCCATGTTTTGGAACGCAAGCGCACCGTAAACGTCAGTTCCAACGGATCACGATCGTCCCACGCCCACCTTGCATACCCAACCGTATGCAAATACCGTTCCAGCGCAACCTCCCGTAGCTCACGCATCTGCATAAAGCGCGTCCTCATATCTTTCGTCACCGCAGACAAAGCACACCAGTCCCAGAACGAAAGGTAAGACAGCAACTGCACCAAGAGCTGTGCATCCGCCACAAAGCTTGCAAGCGGGAAAGGACCGGGAATCCGCGTCTCGCGAACGGCAATGCCCGAAACGGAGGACGGGGGCACTTTGTCAAGCGCGTCACCACGCCGCCGCGAACGCGCGTGGCGGTAGTCGTCCGGTGTCACAGGGGAAGGCAACGAAGTTCCGTTGACCCCACGAATCTTCTGTGATGGTGGTGTTGTGCTGAGAGTGCTCTGCTCCTCGGGCTCAAAGGCGCGCGGGGTAGTCGGAGAAGGTGGCTCAGTGAATGCAACCTCTTCGGCAACCTCTTCCGTTTCATCAGATGGCGGCAATGATGGCGGTGGTGGCGGTGTGGGCGTGGTCGGCTTGAGCACCCGTACTCCTTCGACCTTGGCAAATGGATCGTCATCGAGCATGAGCGTCGACGTACGTGATGCCCTCGGCGGTTCAGGAGGTGGCTGTGGGATCGATGGCGGTGGTTGCAGCGCTGCAGAACTCAATTTCCGCTGCGGAGTCGTTGGCCGCGATTTCGTGAGAACACGCGGAGAATGGGGCGTTAGTGGAGTCTGCTCGTGGAATACCACAGGCGGCGGCGTTATGCTGCGCGCCACGGGTGCAGGAGACGGCGGGGCTTTCCGTGGAGACTGATATTCCTTCGGCGTGTTCCCATTCAACCGTGTGTTGATGGGTGGGGGCTGAGGGCTTTGTCGGGCGTCCCAAGTATTCAAAACCGCCGTTGAAAAGTCTAACCCGTCCGATTCCCCAGCCAAAATTCGGGGTTTGATCACGTCCGTCGGGGGAGAAGGATAGCTCCTGTACGGATCGTAGTCCGCCTTTTCCTCCATCGCGGCAAAAATAAGGGGCCTGCCCTTGACAGGTGACGACGGCGAGCGCATGGGCTTTGCAGGGGCGATATGCTGGGCCGGGAGAAGTTGGGTATTGATTTTGAATGTGGTATCATTCATCTCGAAAGAGCTGATAGTCGCGCCCATGTTCGCAGGTGGTGGTGGTGTTGATTCTGGCGGTGGGGGTGATCGTGTTATAAAGGTCTGACAATGGCCGTCAAAACCCAAGAATGCTGAAACATGACGTCTCTCACCTCGGTGGACTGTGAGTTTAACTGGGTCAGTGACGCAGGATACTACACAGAAGTGCATCGCCGTGTTAATAAAGCATGCGGGAAAGGTAAAGGAAAGAGTGAAGGGAAGCGCCAATCCGTGAAATCGAGTAAGTGCGCATCGGGCAGAGCTAGATCCGGCACCTGCGACACCGGTGCAAGAGTGGAACGACGACATTTCCACCCCCAGATCGAAAGGACATCATGCAGCGCGGTCCGGCGGACTGAGGATCATGAAGCAATTACGGGATCCATACATATCCGCGCGCCGCCCCAATAGAGAAAAAACGAGTGAATATTCACCTGATCGAATGAGGGACCAGCAGGAGCCCGAGGTTCAGGGTCCCATTGCACCGGTGGGGCCTGCCTTGGCGGCGAACTAGGGACAGGAATTGCCGGAGGACGACCAGAAGCCACTGACGCATCAGAGAGCTTGTGTCGCAGATCCTGTCGCTGAAACTCCTTCGGATAACGGGAGGAGCTTTGCAATGAAGCAGAATTGGGATTTGGAGGGGCTTGAGCCAATGGTCGAGTGCCCAAGCGGGTGTTGGCGTCACTGAATGGCCTGGTGGGAGGCGAGGAGGGCGGAGATTGAGCGGGGGTATTCATTACGCGTCCATTAGAAAAGTTCTGGATCGCAGCCGGCGGGTACCCGCGAGATGAAGCACGGCGGTTTGCCGGGAGAGACGACTGCGGCGGAGTCGTTCCGAGCGGATCAGGAGAATAATTATCGTCAGGGAGGATCGTCGGGAGAGGTTTGTCGATACCGGGCACATGAGAGAAACGGCGATTCTGTGGAGGCTGAACGGAGGCGGTTGGGGGCAGAGTTTGCGTGCGAGCAGGGGGAGAGGCGCGTCTCTTTTGCACAGGGGATGCATAAGAGTTTGATTTGCCGTTCGAAGCAGGGCCTGCTTGGTTCTGAGGGTAAGATGGGACCACATTCTGCCGTGCGGCCTGGGCACCCCTTATGCCCGCATTACTGATTCCCGGAGGCTGCTCTTTACGAGTAGCGAGCGCCATAGGAGAGGAAACGATGCGCTGGGGAGAAGTCTCGTCCGAGCTAGTGGCGAAACGGGCGAATAATGGTGTAGCGGGTGCACCATTAGTGACCGGCTGCTGAGGAGGCGAGGGTGCAGGCGGAGGGGCAGTCTTTTTGCGCAGGAATCCAGCCATGTCGCGTAAAGGAGAGACTATGGACAGAGGAAGGCAGCGTCTCTGGAGGCAGTCTGCATGAGACTTGGAGACAACAGAAAAGATTTGATGGAACTCGAGGCACCCAACAATTACTTCATAAGCCCGGCCCGACGCATGCAAGCCAAACGACGTCAACCCCGCCGACATTTCCAATACAGAGTCAATACAGAGTACCCTTCATTCTGTCTGTCACTCCCCCGGCCTCACGACCTCCCGTAGAGACCGAAGAAAATTGAAAAAGCAGGCACGCTTAATTACCATCTTCTCCACTTTCCTTCCACTGGGCTAGACAAAACATATGTGCCCCTCCGCCCGACTGTGCCTAGTAACCCTTGACATCATCGCGGCACGATGTGTACCCAGTCTGATTCCTTTCCTTTGGGCAAATGACGACTCAAATTACGCTCAGCAAGCTTGAGCCTTTCACAAGTCTTCGTTATTCTCGTTTCTCAAATTCTCGTTAAAGCTTTTCATACTCCAGGCTAGCGAGTAGGAACGCAGCGACACCCTTCAGATCGTCCAAATCCACCGGCTGGCTCACGTAGTACTGGAGAGAACGTCAAGCAAAGAATCAAGAAACTACAGAGAAACCACTCACATCAAACGACCCATCGGTGTTCAAACTGCCCACCTAAACATGCATGCACCGTCAAAACGCCGAAAGCAGTGTAAAAACCAAAAACGCTGCTTACCACCACAGTGTTATTCCAGCTCATAGTCCCATCCGCATTGGGAATGACCCAATTCTCCACGGCATACCCATACGCCTTCTTCGCCGCTGCCACGATACTCCCATGGGGATCCTCGACAAAACCAAGCCTCACGGATTTCAGTAAAGCGTAGATATACATCGCCGCCCCGCTGCTCTCGAAATAGTTGAGTGCACGCCCGGGCTGCGTGATGACGAGCCACCACGCCCCCGTGGTCGGGTCCGCCGCATCGCGTAGCTTGGGCACGAGGGCGTTGAGGATACGCAGAAGCGTCGGCCTGAGCGGACCCGAATTCGCCGGCGCGACTTCGAGCACGTCGACCAGGGCCATCATGTACCAGCCTGAGATTCACGTTCAGTCACTGTGAGTCGTAAATGGTAAATGAATCGACCTAGGGCACGATCCCAGACTTCAGGCGAGTGGCCGCGGTCCGGGGACGCCCAAACCGCCGTGTGGCTATAATCGTAACCATCTAATCCGACAGTCAGCCTGGATGCAAAACGAACGCAGGAGCTTGAACAGACGGTATAGAAGCCCAAAATCATTCTGCGCTCCTGGCAGCTGGATTGTATGATCAAACATGAGCTCGAATTGGGATGTTATGTCGTCTGCAGGATATTCAGGAAGGGGAATCACTGGAACAACAGACACGCACTCCACGCGGTAGCATTGTGAGTATCAAACGCAAGTGTATACCTGGTGTAAAACACCTCGCCCATGTAGACTCCATCGAGCCATCCTACGAGGATTAGCAGGTAGCGTCCACTCGAACCACGGGCCCACCTTGATTGGGATAGATGAGTTTATGCCAGAACTGTCCTTCCTCCGTGCGAGGATGGACGTTCAGCTGGCCACGATACACATTGGCTGCCTGCCTGAATTTGGCTTCCCCAGTTTTTTCGTACCTGTAAACGCGTCAGCAAGTTTGAAAAGGAAACAAGAAAGGCCGCCGGACATGTATATAAAAGTCGGACCCGTCCTGGATTTCTTTGAGCAATGCCTCTATTTTCAATCCTGCAGCAACGCACCTGAGAGGGTCAAGCTGGTAAGACGACAAACTACGAAATGAGCACTTTGCCAATTCGCAGGGAGACACTTACTTGTACGCCCCAATAACGCTCCCATTACTAGCCACAATATTGTCCGCACCCATGCGAATCCAATCAAAGTAGCTCTGATTCCCTGTACGCTCGTAAAGAAGGCGCAGCCCCCACTGGAACTCGCCGTCCGCATACTGCACCGAGGGCACTCCAGCAGTCAATCCGTTCCCCTGCCCGCGCGCGATGACAGAGTCCGCAGCCCAGACGGCATACGATTTGGGACGCGCTTCTGCCAACTTTGTGGTCGAGAAGAGGGTAACAGCTAGGACGGTGGCAACTTGAAGGAGCATGGTAGGTGTCAAGGTTCAGCGGTGCAAGTTCCCATCGGACCGCTCAAGAACGTCGAAGAAGAGACAGAGGTCATCGGGAATCGTCACGAGTGCCCTGGAACGCGCTTGGCGACAGGGGAAGAAACAGCGATGGATTTCCGGGCCGCCATCAGTTGCCGCAAACAAAGCTCAACAACACGAACTTCATTTCTCATTAACTCGTTACATGTGTATCCTACAATTGATTTTCGACCCTAGTTGATAACCAAGCTGTAAGCAGAACTAGAGAACCGAGGTTTGAAAAAATGCGAACAAAAAAGAAGAAAAAGCTGCGCACGTGGTGAGGGTAGCAGATCCAGAAGTGGCCTCGGTCCCGGCCTGAGCGGTGGTCAAGAACTGCGAAGTGGCAATGCCCTGGTTGGCCGTCAAGTACTACACCCGCTGGCATCAGCACACAAGTATGAAAACAACAAAGCCACGGACCTTGATGAACAAGTTGATGTCAGCGTTGAAGCTCGGGACCGTGCCGCTGGTGGGGAGGAAGGACCAGACGTTGTTGGCGCCGTTCGAGCCAAAGTAGAGGTTCCAGGTGTGCCCGCCGAGCGACAGGTTGCTGACTTTGGGTCTACAAGGCAAAGTTTAGCCGCAGGCCAAACGGCGGCAAGTAAATACGAACACAGGCTGACCGGCGCTGTTGTATGTCGAGGAAATGGGACTAGAGGAGTGTGTAAGATTTTCTGCTAAGGGATGCACGCGACAGACCTACCCAGCGTTGAAGTTGGCGAGCCAGATCATAATCTCGTTGACGGCAGATCCGCCTGAAGAGGTGGAAGTGAACAGGTCGAATGCGACGTCAGCGACGACGCTGGAGCTGCTCTGCGACCATGTCCAGACAGCCTAGTCGCAGATGAGCTCACAAACATCATAGAGAGGTTGGCCTGCGTACGGGGATGCTCTTGATGGCGGAGAGTTGCTTGTTGAGTCCGCTGTTGGCACCAAGGTTTGTGAAGCTCTTAACACCGGTTCCACCAGTCCAGCTCCAAGTCGTCGACCAAGCAACCGTGTTCCCATTGACGGTATTGATCGTCGCGCAGTCAGAGCCAGACGAGGCGCCGGACAGTCCCCACCTGTAAAGCTTTGAGAATCATATCCGCGCATTAGCTGTGGTGAATTACTGGTCAAGGAACAAAGTGTACGGGCCCGCGGTGGTCGTGTCCCATTGGCCTAAAAATCGACCAATAAGACGCGACTCGTACAATCAGCTGCCACATACCACAGAAAGACGTCGCTCTCTCTTCCACTTCAGGAGTAGGGGCCGCCGCAATGAAGGGAACCAGGAGGAGCAGGACCGAGAGCTTGGCGAATCCGAACATTGTCTACGAGTAGGTAGTAGTGCCGGATCCTTGCTCGCAATCACATTTTATACGGGCGAGCTCGGAAAATCTGTTGGTCACGACGACGCGACGGGCCGCGTTCTTGTGGTCGTATGTTCAGACCGGCCGCCAATGGAGGGCGTTGAATAACTCCGTGTAGGCAACAGATGATGTCGTCGTCGAGATGCGGATCCGAGAAGAAACTCCCGAGGTTTTTCAGGCAGGGGCAAGTGAGTGCACGCATGTTCATCCAGGGGTGATACCAGTGAACGTGATCCTGGTTGGAAAGTCGCGCAAAGTCGCGCAGAGATGAAGAGATACACCAGTCCTTTGCTCGTGGAATACAAGCTGCGATTCTCTGGGATCAACACCGGAAGAGTCAACTTTCCACTCCACACACCCAGCTGTTCGAGGTTGTTCGTCGGTTGTTCAAAAAGTTGACAATGCATCACCAGGTCAACAGACAGTGGAAGAAGCGGTCCGGGCAGTCCGGATTCACGAATACCACAAAATAATGGAACAACACGGAGCAGCACGGCCAAGAGAGGACCTCCAGAGCTCCATGACTCGATCGATAATGCGGTACGGAACATCCAAGATTGGAATGATGTCACCACTTAGGCTGCGCATCCAGCCTTCCTTTCTCCCACAAAGACCGCAGTATATAACGAGCCAGGTACGCCTACCTAATCGCCCTCACACCCACCATGCCCAGCATCTTTGCAAAGATTTTCAAGAACAAGAAAATGTCCAACAAAGCAGACGATTCCAAGAAGGCCGAAGGAGAGCAGTCCTTCAGCATCCAACCCCACCCTGCTGTGCGTTTATCCTTTAAAGGCAGCCATGTCTCTTTCACTTAAGGTACACAGAAATCGAACGACCCGTCGGATCTGACCGAGCAGACTGGCGGTCTTGCCAGTAATCCGGTCGAGGGGGCCCTCCATGCGCGCGACCCACACGTCCCCAGCGCGCAGATCATGGCCGGCCTCGAGGAACCCAAGGTGCGTCTTCAGTCATTCTCATACCCTGTTCTCATTCCATTCAGTCCAGCGAAGAGCTCGCCGCCCGCAAGGCTGAGCTCAACAAGTGATATGTCGACTGCGATACGAACTGTATTATATGGCTGTATAATACCCTGCTGTACAATCGGACTTGAAGCGTCAATTCCATTCTAAACACATTCAAGTCGCCGCATCGAGCTCCGCACAAGGGCCGAGCCAAACCTTGTTCACTTCCACTCAGCACGCGGTCAGGAACTGTACTGGGGTCTTCTAACCACGTTCGCGAGCCATGCGCAGATCCAGACGCGTCTAGCCGTTTCCAGACGCGTATTGCAAGGACTTGAAGGTGCTTTGAAGTGGAAACGGCGACTCGACGTCGCTGATGAGATTGTCAAGTCCAGCGGGGACGGCTTCAAAGATATCCGTACGAGAGACAAGTGGCAGACTGCATGGTTTCGCGCTTTCCAGAGACGTCGCTCAACCAAAGAAAGCCACCAAGAGCAGACAGAAAGACTGGAGGTGGTGGATGATGCGGCTGAAACGCGGAGACATTTAGATTTTCCGGATAGAAATTTCGCTCACAGCCTCGTACCTGTGCTCTCTCTCTCCCTGAATCAGAACGACGCGTCTGCGCTTTGCATAGGTGCATACCAGTGTTGCCCAAGTTCATTCGGCCACCAGGCCCCACCAGCGCGCAGAAATGGATATATTTAACCGGCAAACCCTTCTTTAGCGCTCAACAGAGCCTGTTTCAGAACAACGACAACTTTCCTCACACCACAATGAGCGACCAGCTGGTGAGCACTCTCGGCCCTTGCTGCGTGTCCTTGGACTAATCTTTCGGCACCACCCAGTCCCCAGGTGCGTTTTTACCATCCAATCTCCTCCCGTCGTTAACCAGGCTCTTCGATCCGCAGAGCAAATTTCAGGCAAGTCCAAGCTCCAGCCGTTCCGACGATGAATCTGACTGACGCCCGCTCGCAGAGTTCAAAGAGGCGTTTGCGCTCTTTGACAAGGGTACGTCGACTGGCGTTATCTCGCGAGATCGGCACTCTGACTGCATTGGCTAGACGGGGATGGCACGATCACGACCGTCGAGCTGGGCACCGTTATGCGCTCGCTCGGGCAGAATCCCACCGAGTCGGAGCTGCAGGACATGATCAACGAGGTCGACGCGGACGGCAACGGCACCATCGACTTTAACGAATTCCTCACTATGATGGTGAGTGGTCTGGTTCTAAGCGAACTCTTTATCTGAACTTCACCGGTGGAAAGGCGCGTAAATTCCAAGACACAGACAGCGAGGAGGAGATCCGCCAGGCGTTTGCCGTCTTTGACAAGGACGGGAATGGCACGATCAGCGTTTCCGAGCTACAGCAGGTGATGCGCAGCCTGGGGGAGAAGCTCTCAGATCGGGAGGTCGAGGAGATGATACGGGAGGCGGACACTGTGCGTTCCTCTTACTCGTGTGGATCTCCTTCACTTTACTGATTCTCCTCAAGGACGGCGATGGTGAAATCAACTACGATGGTACATTCTCTCTCCTCTCTCCTGCCATCCACTGACCCTCATTTCTCCCCAGAGTTCCTCAAGGTATGACATCCTTTCACCCTCTCACATCACACGCTGAGCACCTCCCAGATGATGATGTCCAAGTAAACATGTCGGACTGCTTGTCCAGGAAGTGTACCATCTATTGTTTAACTCGACCCTTGTTTTTATTGCTCTCTGAAAAGAATGTGTTACCTATGCGACCTTGGGCGCTCGACCTGTTGCGATGTGGGGTGACAACATGATCGACATCGACGCGGAGGCATCTGACCCCGTTGTCCTCGGCCTGTCCTCCAATTGTTGGGCTCCGAACAACCTGGGATTACTTGGCGGCCAGCACCAGCTCTCGTCCATTCCCATCTGCCTTAAATCGCGAAATATGCAGTAACTGTACTTGACGCACATTCCGACGGTTTCTCCGACGGACAGGTGGTTTTCTCTCTTACTGAGTTTTCCTTTTTCCTCTGTCCTGGTCTGAATTTTGTATCGAACGGGGTGGCTTTCTCCCTTAGATGCTGTTTTTGTGTACTTCGCGTCTACACTTCTAAGTACTTGAGTACACAAGTCTGAATTAAGCTTAACTCATCACGTGACCATTTATCGCTGACGATCAATTACCCGCTCTCTCTGCAACGACCAAGTATGGCTGACCAGCTCGTGAGTCCTCCTCAGGTTCCTGACCCTTTCATGCGCTGACCCTCGATCCCAGTCCGAAGGTATGTCGCGTCCGACTCAGCAGCCCCAAATAGTCCCTCTAATCTCGTGTCTTGTGCAGAACAAATCTCCGGTGAGTACATTGCGCTACGGGCCCCGTCAAGCCCTAAATTCTCCCACAGAGTTCAAGGAGGCGTTTTCTCTGTTTGACAAAGGCGCGTCCTCGTCTGCTACATCCCGCTCACCCGTCGCTTACCGAGTTTCTTCGCTCGCCTAGATGGGGACGGCACGATTACCACCAAGGAGCTAGGCACCGTCATGCGTTCCCTCGGACAGAATCCCACCGAGGCCGAGCTGCAGGATATGATCAACGAAGTCGACGCTGACGGGAATGGCACAATCGACTTTCCCGAGTTCCTCACTATGATGGCCCGCAAAATGCGCGACACGGACAGCGAGGAGGAGATCAAGGAGGCGTTCAAGGTCTTTGACAAGGACGGCAATGGCTACATCAGCGCTGCGGAGCTGCGGCATGTCATGACCAACCTCGGAGAGAAGTTGTCCGACAACGAGGTCGATGAGATGATTCGTGAGGCCGATGGTGAGTTTCTGCCTTGCTGACAGGCGTACTGTATCCTCACCATGTTTCTAGTCGACGGCGATGGCCAGATCAACTACGAGGAGTTCGTAAAGGTGTGTTGCTAGTCCTTCTCACTCTACGCCTCTAACCCCTCCGTCTCAGATGATGCTCTCCAAGTAGTGCAGTCTATCTGCGGAATTCAAACTTGTAGTGTACATTATACCATTCTGCTACTTCTCATCGAGTTCTTGTACTGGAAGCTGGTCTGATTCTCAAATACAACGGACTTTTTACGAAAATCCACCGGTGGAAAGCGAATCAGGCAAGGCATTGACTCCCTCGCCACATCCAGCCGCAGCCGCCGCAGTGGCATCCCCATAGACCTCAATCTCCACCGTCCCACCTCCCACCACGTCGTCAAAGTCAATCCAACAGATGCTCTCACTCGGGTTGCCGTTGATCGTTATGCTCTTGACAAACACCGCTGCACCGGCTGGCGGCGTCGCAGAAAGCCCATTCTTGTCGAATCCCGTGACGGTAAACGCCGTGCTCGTGCCGAGGAAATCGTTACGGAGTGTAAACGCCGAGAGCAGCGGGGAGCCGATGAGCAGCTGCTTTGATGCCGCGACGGGGTACAAGCCTACGGAATGCGTCAAGGCTTGGCACGAATGAAAAACTGGTGCATACCGAGGATGTGGAACGTCAGTAAGGCGGCCATGGCTCCCGAGTCGTCGTTGCCGGGAATTCTGTAGCGCAGTGAGCTTGCATTTGAAGGGATGGAATGACGCAGACTCACCCGTTGATAGCAGTGCTAAAGAAACTATAGACGACATCGCGGACTCTCAGAGCACTCAGGTCGGGGCGGTTCGCATAGTGGTACCCCCACGGCATGAGGAACCCTGGTTCATTCCCTGCGAGGTAATACGGAGCCGCAAAGTAGTGGTCACTGGATCGCGCGGTCAGTCAGCTTTTCCAGCACAAAAAAGAATTACGCACACACGGCTGACGAATGCCGTGGGTCCTCCCATGAGTTCCACGAGCGTTGCCATTGAATGCGGGGCGAAGAAGGAATATTCCCAGGAGGAGGATTCGTAGAATCCGACATCGTTGTCGGTCCCTCGCGCGCAAGAGTGGGACACGGGGTCGATAGGGCTGCATGCATTGGGCGGGCTGAAAGCGAATGTCCCATTCTAAGAACATGAGCATGAGCACGACACTGAGCCTTCCGACGCACCGGGTATCGCCGCTGCGCGAACCCAGAAAAGCCATCGCTGGTAACATTGGGATCCCACATGTTGACAAAATTCATTGACCGGTTCGCGTATTTGTCCACATCGCTCTGCGTTTTGTTCAGAGCGATTGCAGCTTGCCTGACAGCGAAATCGCCAAGTGCGTACTGGCCCAATCAGTTGGGAGAATGACAAAGGCATAGAAGCATACCTCCCATGCCCGAGACGCCTCACGCGTGGGCAGACCAGTCGAGCCGGACGGGTCAACCCAGTCCGTCGGGATGTACCCAAACGTCTTCCAAGCCGTGTTTTGGCGTCCTACCGTGTACCAGTCCGGTGGCTACATGAAAAGTCAAAAAGATACTGATTGACGGGTGCAATTAGACCTACAGTGTTTTCTGCCGTATCAACGAGCGCCTGGTACAGGTCATCCGTGGGGACACCGAGCGCATCTGCCTGAGAACCGTACTTGACGGCAAAGTCACCCAGAGGGATCATTCCGTCACTGCCACCCTGGACGTAGCCACTAAAGAAACTGCGGTTAGCGATAGAAAACAGAGCTGCAAAGAGAACGCACGCTTTAGTATTCGCACGGCATTCAGGAATGTAGCCTTCTTCACATCAGCCAGCGGCAGAGTGCCCAGTCAACCGAAATTCCTACCTGTATTCCGCCATCCGTCGACATATGCATTCACGATCTGACTCCACTCGACCGGAGAAAGTATGGAGAGAAGCGGGTGGACCGTCCGGAAGGTATCCCACGAGCTGGGACGCGTCTTAACAACAATGATTGTTTGGAGAGAGAAAGAACGCACCAGAAAAACGCGTCATAGAATGGATACTGCGACTGCCAGTACGGGTTCTCGTCGGTCAAGTTTGCGGGTACCAGCGAGGCGCGGTATAACTGCGCAAGTTCACAGCTACAAGAGAAGGGAAGGAAGACCCACTCACCGACGAGTACAGCAATTCCACGACATTCGCATCCTCGACGTCCGTGTCGATAGCCACACGAGATAAGATAGTCTCCCACGCCTGCTCCGACGCGCTCTGGATATTGTCAAAGTCCCAATCGGGTACTTCCGCCTCTGCATTGGCACAAGCTTGCTCGGCATTGTGGAACGACACGCCGAAACGCGCGACGACGCTTTTGGCATTTGTGAACGAGATAAGCGCGCCGGCCTGCTCGGGTGAGACGTCTGCGGTGAACGGGAAGTTGAGGCTCGTGGAGTTGGCAGTGATGGTGACAGCAGTTGGGTTCGTCAGCGTAGTTGACTGGTACGTCCCAAATTGCGATATAGGTTGTGCGGTAAGGGTTGAGGGAGGTGTGAAATCGTAGCACGCAAAGACTGTGTAGTTGGAAGGGCCGTAGCTTTGCAAGAACGTCCCACCCAGCATCACTCTCCCTGTTGGAGCCAATTCAAGAAACCCTCCCGAGAATGACCGCCCCAAATCGTTTGTGAGGTCGATCACGACGTGATTGGGACCCGTAGTCGGGAAGGTGAATCGAATCAACCCCGACCGCCTCGTCGACGTCGTTTCGATCTGTATGTTGTTGAAAAACCTAGTGGTAAAGTACCCAGGCTTGGCAGCTAAACCAGATAAGATATTGATTTACCAAATAATCACGAAGACTGACCGTCGGCCCCGCTTGCCCGCAAGGCTGCGCGGGCATCAATCTGCACGGGGCAGGATGCAAAGTTGCAGTTGGTCAAAGGAAACAGGGGGAAAATTCCGTATCCTCCGTCGGTATTTCCGCCGGTCCCCTCATCATGCATGAGAGAAATTCCGGTGATTGAGCTATTGTCATGGAGGTACCCCGCTTGCCTAGGAGAGGTGCTAACATCGATCCCGACCTGGATGATATCAGCCCATACTCGCAATCCTACAATTCGACAACGCACTTTTGCCATTGCATGTGGAATCGCCGCACCCGGGAAAGCATTTCCACTGCTGAAGGTTCCAATGAAGAGATTCACCAGGGACTTCAACTCGACAGCATTTGCGCTTGCAGCCAGAGCTGCCAGACAGACCAGGAGGCGAGTCATGTTGCGGATCCACAGCGCATTGAGGGCATTTTATATGATTGGGTGTTACGATAGATGGAAGGAAGACATGCCCGCCAGATGCACGAGACGTCTTTTGCGAGTTCGGCATGAATCATTTGTGGCGAGAGCATGGTCTGGAGAAGATCAGGAAGAAAGGCTGAAAATAACGCGATGAAAGTGCATGTTTCCTCGCAATTCCAACGCCGGCCATCCCGGCAGATGTCCGTTGAGACGGGTTGAATCTGCCAACCTAAGCACAACTGCCAAGTATGCAGAAGTGGAGCAGTTGAACAATTCAATAAAGCAAGCGACTCAACCGACTTGAGGGATATTTCGTGGTACGGTGTGCTTTCTTCCCGGAGTCATACGCGCCGTCGGGTCACGGGTACCCTCAGCTGCTTTCCATTCGAATGTGGCTGACTTGCCGCCAGGTACAAGAAGTCGCTGAGGATCTTCTGCAGCAGGATGATGGGAAACGACAGATTCAGATGATCGCAACAAATGCCATCAGATCAGAGCCGGATGGCTCTTCTAAGGCTCTCTCCTGCTCTCCACCAACTCGCGATACTCCAAGCTGTTTCCAACGGAATTTGGCTTCAACCAAGAGAAACGCTCAACTCAACTTTGCTTCCAAGTCCGCGCCGACGATAAGACCCGCACTCCTTAAACAGCCTCGTCTCAAAATAGTCCCGCTCCTGCTCCGACCAATGACGAAAAACGCGTCATCCACTGTGGTGCCCCACTCCCCCTGTATATAAAGCACTCAAGAAATTGAACTTTCATTCAACTCTAAGAAATGTCCTCTACATCAACCACTCAAACTCAGTCTTCCAATGGGTCCGGCGCCGACCTGACAGGCGTACACCCCTCCGCCGTCGGCCCATCGCCCAACATGACTACCGCTACCAAGACCCAGCCTCCCACCGAGCAATCCACGGACAGGGACGAATCGACCGTCGAAGGTGACTCGACGTACCCCGAACAGAAGCATGCAGGCAAAGTGGGGCTTGGGCCTAATTACCATCGTGGAGCTGTGCGTCTGTCGGTATACTCCGATTTGAAGTTGAATTGATTCACGGTGCAGGCCTTGGGTGACAAAATGGCGGGCTTCAAAGAAAGCGTCAAGGGCAAAATCACACATAATCCCGACCTGGCTGCGAAAGGGCACGACCGCATGACGGGCGAGCTGCAGCGCAAGGAACAGGAGGGAGATGACAAAGCCGTAAGTTTATCTGCGTTCCCTCTGAATTTATGCCCACCCTTGGCAGGACCCGTTCGCGAAGCCAGATGAGAAGACGGAGAATGCAGAGGAAAAGCAAGAGCAGACAGAAGCGAACGTTTCGGAGAGCACAAACTCCGTCCCTGCTACCAATGACTCAACCCATGAATAGAGCAAGGATGAACTCTGCCTATGATATACTTGTATAATTGACTGTACTCACTCACCTCAATGTATCATTTCAACTTCCCAACGCCTGAATGTGGGTAGGGGCAATGCCCGCTAAAATGCCATCATTTGATGGGATGTCCCGATTTGGAAGCACTGCCAAAATGCGACCACTGATTTCGACCGACAACTGTAGACTCACTCATCCACCCAGGCAACAAATTTTGGCAGAGGACCCACCCTATTTTCCACTTTTATTTGTAGTTATCTTTGCACATTTTTCGATTTTTGAGATGTAAGCTAAGTACCGTACTCAATGACAAGTTTCCAGGCCAAAATTCAAAAAAGTAATAAGATAACTACAAATGGTTTGCTCCCTCGCACCTCCTTGGGACCGAGTTCAAGCCAAAAGGTGGCCGCGGTGCCACAATTTTTGTCGAGTAAGTTACACCATCAACACATGTAAACATACATGTCGCGCGAGGCCCAAGAGCCGACAACTGCGTCAAAATGGATGCCTACTGCTGGAATATGCATAGGGGACACCCAAATATATTATAGAGCACCAGTCTGGTGCATAGAGAGCATAACAGAGTACAGGAATGTGGTCATTTCTTACAAAAAGGGAGGTTCAACATGTCTGAGGCTCTCAAATTGCATTCCAGGCAGTACATAGCAGTACATATAGACCCATTTCATTGATATTAGCACAATAGAAGAACGACGGTACGAATATGAAGTGGGACATGGTGAGACGAAGAATTCTGGCCAGATCACGCTTAGCACGCTCCCACACGCATCAGTTGCCCCTACCCACTGAATGGTTCTGAACGAGATTCAACCTATGTGCTCGTTTACACACATGGTTGCAGCGAAATATCCTACACAGATACATTCTTCTCTGGAATAAAATCAAGCACCCTTCATAAATATCCCTAATCCTCATCCTCCTCCTTGACGCCCACACCCCCTTCAAATGCATGCCCCCATCTCAGTCCCATCTGTGCCTCCAAATTATCAACACTCGCCCGCGGTTTGAAACTCTCCCTCCTCGCCCTCTGCGCTTTAGCCTGAGCCGCAGCAGCTGCAGTCAACACCGAACGACCATGCCCAACACCACTGCTCGCGTACCGTCCGCCGTAAGACGACCCGGCGCTCGAAATGGACTGCGACATGCCCATGCTTGATGCACTTGACACCGAGGCAGACATGCTCCGCACATTAGCATAAGGTGCTCCCGTCGGCCCTCGCCCATGCCCAAGCGCATGATACTGCGCCTGTACTCCTCCGACGGGCTTTGGTATTCCAAAAGGCTGCGGCGGCGGAACTGGTCTCGCCAACCCTGGCACCGCCGTCCGAGTCAACGGGCCCGGAATCTTCGACGGTGATGACGCACGCACACCCACAACGCCATTCCCAGCCCGATGCGATCCAAACACCACAGGTTTGCTAGTGCTGTTGCTATTGCTGAACGCGTCCGTCCTTGCCCGTTTATTAGGCTGAGATTGGCTGCTCGCTGGGGCGGGTCGGACCGCAGGCGTCACCGTTCCAGTCTTTGGCGCGTATGAATGCGAAGCTGGTGTGGGCGTCGTAGCACGCGCAGGCACCCCAGGCCGCGGGCCGACACCAGCAGGTGACGGTTTCCTCTTCCCGCTCCCATGTGCATTCCCGGGGGTGTTTCTGCTGTTATTCTCTTGGTCGGCACCGCTAACCGTCTGCATCAAAAGCTGCAGTATGCTTTGCCCGTGGACCAAGAACGGCCGGCCGGCTTCGGCCTCCCATGCTGGAATCGTCGTGAGGAGGTCTTGTTCGAGCTGCGGAGGTATTAGTTCAGCTTCATGTGCAACCAGAGGAAAAACTCACTCGTGGCTTTTCCTTGTTGACCCGCTTTCGCATCTTCTCTTCTCTCAACAACCTCCCTGGATCTCTGGTCCCGCGTCCCAGAAGCCGAGTCTGGTCCGACGCGGCAGCAGCCAGCTCCTTCTCTTCCTCGCAAATGTCGAAATACCGCTTGATGGATGCAAGGAGAGGCGCCTTGATACGTTTTTCCTCCTTGAGGCGCTTGATCTCATCTTCGTGTGTCGTTAGGAGGTCTTCCGTGTGCTCATCTGGAAAGGTTTCCGTCAGCATATGCATATGGATAAATATAGTCGAGAGGGCGCATACCGTCAAAGAAGGGCGTCCATTCTCTCCTCTCCTCCTCCCCAACCATAAGCTCATCCCAAAGCTTCTCAATCTCTTCCCTCGCACTGTCAACGAATGTCCCCATCCGTTCCCTCTTCAGTTCGAGCATTCTCTCCAGCTCGTCCTCGTACTGCCCCACCGTCTCCTCCGTACTGCCTCGATGCGCCTCGATAAATGCGTCCATATCCGCGTCACTGACGCCAAGCCGGCGCCAGAGTCCTTCTAGCTGATCGTACATTGCCTGAATGTGTGCTTCACGTCGTCGTTTCGTGTCCTCGAGTGATGCGCGGAGGTCGAGCGCCCATGTTATGAGCGCGTGTGTGGGCTCCACTTCAAGTCGAGGAGTGGCCGTGTCTTCGGGAAGGGCAGCGGCTTGCTCAATGAAGTCAATCAGGATGCGGTAGTAGGAGGTTTCGGTGGCGGTGGGTGTTATGAAGGGGTCTGCGCATGTACTGCTTCGGCGGCGAGATGGGGAGGGGTCGTCGTCGGAGTCCTCTGGGAGGGGAGGGAGCATGCCTAGTTCCGTGTAGAGCCAGTCGATTTGAATAAACGTTTCTGAAAGATGGGAAAGACGTTTTGACTGTAGAAACCAGTCAGGTTAGCTAATGGATGCAAAAAGTGTACGAACGAACCACTTCGGCTTTGCCGCGGACAAGCTCCTTCTCAAGCTTGGAAAACCGCTCTGGAGAGACGTCTCGGTACTCCCCGTCATCTATAAGATCTTGCGGGAAGAATTCTGGGCCAAGGGTGCGCGAAAGGGCGCTGAGACGATTCGCCAATGTCGTCAACTGCTCGAGTTTCGTGTGGTATAGCTAGACGCAGATTCAGCTCGTGCCACCTACAAAACGCGATGCACATACCTGTCTGAGCTTCTCTTGATACTCCGTCACCATCTCATAGCGCACGGGAAGCACTGTCTGCTTGCGCAGCTCGCCAAGACTGCTTCCCGTCGCTTTGACATTTCCGCCGAGAGATTTGGCGTAGCTCATGCACGCCGTCTCGACAGAGTCGCACTTTTGCATCCAGCCATCGACTTCTTGTCTGCGTAGATCTATCTGCGCCTCGACGCTACGCATGAGCTGTTGCTGGAGGGCGTGGAGCTCGTCCTCAAGGGCGGATGACGGGAGGCCGAGCTGGGCGTGTAGGGTAGGGAGGAGTTGGGTTTGTGACTGAAGGAAGGTGTGGAGGCTGTTTAGAAGGGTTGTTAGCGTCAACGGCGAGGCGGACGACATGGCGGAGGATGATGAGATTGGGCGCGCCGTCAACCATCACGTGCTCGTTTCGGACCAAACAACGCGCAAACGAATTTCAATCGCGCTCCATTCCATGCTTGTTCCGTTCCTTCGTTGTATCATTTTGCTCTCCGCCGGCGCGAACCCCCGACGGGATTCTGTATTCAGTGCCCTACCTCGAATCCACTGCGATTCCACAAGATGCCACCTTCTGCCAATGTGCGGCTGCCAACTTCAAGTTGGGACTCGGTCAACAACTTGCCAACGATCCGTCGCCGTCGGTGGACACTCACGGGATAATTTCATGCCTCTTGATCTTTCCCAAGAGCGGAATATACACGCGAGAGTACTTGGGATTCTCCTTCAACGCAGGCTCGCGCTGAGGCGCGCAACTTGTAATGTGCCTGTGGCACTTGCAATCTTGCAGTTTTGCGACCCACGCGTCTATGTGGATATTTCTGGTCACAGTTACGGAACCATAGCTTGCCAGTGCAGACTATTCTTGAATGATTGACATACCGTGCATGGTGTCGGCGTCGGACTGACATCCACTCTTGGACTTCCTCCCTCTTGGCCATGGAAAATGCTTTGCCTCAAACAAGCGGCCTACTAAACGTCGCAAGTCATCGCTATCGAGTCTGGTTCATCCGATTCGTCATTCACCGGGCTACTTTCCGCCCACCTCACGTCCAGCGCATATTGTGGCTTGATATGGTCCAAGGGAAGGACCTTGAAGCAGATCTATGGCTATGGAATGAGGATCTCGATGAAGAATATATCAAATCTCTCAATCTACCGGCCCTTTTCCAGTGGGACTGCGGGACCCAAGACTGGGAGGACGTCCATGTAGCGCTACAGATGCGTCGTTTGCACCAGGCTCGGCACTCGTTAAACCATCTCTCCCCGCCAATAAGGATCCGCACGATAGCTTGGTTCATTGTCGCGGCAGTCGCGCGCAAAGGAGAGGCAATTGAGGCGCTAATCTCTCGGTGGGGAGATTTATTTCCGCGCACGCAACAGCGTGTTCCGGCGTGTCCTCGCTGCGATGTCGCACATCTTCTCATCTGGGCCGAGACCATGTCGGGGGTCTACACTGTTTCGGAGATTCAGTCCATTCCTCGCCGCGTCGATTGCATGTGTTTGGACAAGTAAGCATGGTTCATTTTCTTTAACTCTACGTTGCTAACTCTTGCTGCAGTGTACTAATGTCTAACGGCATCTTGAGCATTCGAGAACGACATCCGGCAGCGGCTGCGTTCATCTACGAGCTGGTGGTCTCTCCTTGGCCACTTGTACTCTGGATGGCTTTCTGCATCTCGGAAAACGAGGAAAAGGACCATTTTCCGGACTTTTTGGATTTCCTCCGGTCGTCGACCCGCGGCGAAATTTTTGCCTGGGACAACGAGGATGCTTCACACCTATTCCGCATCCTCGAATCGCACTATCCCGAGTCCTGGACGATATATTCGGCCTGGCGCCCGCACATTTTCGAGATCAGTCTCGAGAATTGGTCTATGATTCACACCATGACTCACCTCACCGCGCGATGGCGAGGCTTGGGAACGGAAGCTTCCCAGCTGGATAACCGACTATGCGCTCTTTGCCTCGTCCTTTCGCCCAACACCGATGACTGGGACACCGACGAATATCTCAAAATATTCGCTCCCCTCGAGGACGAGACGGTCGAAGAGTCGGCGATATACCACGTTGCGGAAATGATGCTGGGAGAACAAGAGCGTGCGGATTTTGCGTTCGATTTCGACTCCGTAGATGGTTGGAGTTGTTCGATTCTAGAGAGTTGGCTGGGTGGGCCCTGCCACGATCTCTGCTATTCTGCGCTGCTCGCAGAATCGGAAACGAGTCTTCTGAGGAGGGTCGAATATCTACCTGTCGTCGCTCAATGCGCGGTTTCACAGGTCCGCGGAATCTTCAATGTTTGTTTCATTCAACTGACGAAGGGAGCAGAATTTGCTCGTGTACACTGTGACTACTCTACTGGAAAGATCTGCCAATGATCAGTATGTTTCCAACATGGGTGTGTATACAGGATAAGCTAATCCGTTTCCTTGAGAGAGCTGCAGGAGCTGTACAAATCAGCAACTTCCTGGGCAGAAAAAATGGAATTTGACTGCCTCTTGGCTTATCCAACCATTGTACACACCCTGTTGAACTTTCTGAAGCGATCATACAATGACACCGAGGTTCTTCCCATTCTTCTGGGTAGCATCCGGCTCATCTTTCCACAGTACTCTTTCGACCCCCACCGGATTGCAAAAGAAGTGGCTGCACTCTTACACGACGACTTATTCGTCGTTGCTGTTCGTCTCGTCCACCTCTTCAGTTATCCGGACCTCCGAAAGGAATTTCTGGCGTTTCGAGGGTCTGATGCCCAGGCGTTATTGGATCTTCTACAGAATGTAAGACTTGTTCTCTCCCGAGAACGGTACTCGTCAGCTTTACAGCTCCTGGACTACGAGCAATTCTTAGTAATTAGATCCATACTCTTCGAGGCTCTGACACGACTTTCCGACAATTCAGGCCTGCATCCCACGTGTTTTGCTCTTCTTGGATTACAGAAAATCGGCCATCAAGTGGCTGCTGGCGGTTTTGGCGATGTGTGGAAGGGCGTGGTACGCGGGCAAACCGTGTGCGTTAAAGTGATGAGGTTATTCCAAGAGTCTGACGTGCGGGCCACGGTGAAGGTTCCATTCCTTCATTTCACTGCTTTCAATTTCGTCTCAAATTCAACCAGGAATTCAGCCGCGAAGCCCTTATTTGGCGCCAACTTGTTCATCCGAACCTACTCCCCTTCTACGGGCTGTATCGCCTGGAAAACCGACTCTGCATAGTATCACCATGGATGGAAAATGGCAATATTTTCGAATATGTGAAGCGGAATCCCCCCAGCATCAGCCGGCGTCTATCCCTGGTGCGTGTGATGGAAATTGGCTCTGCCATCCTCAGACTTGAATATTCAGATATTGGACGTCGCACTCGGGGTTGAATATCTCCACAAAAATAGGATAGTGCATGGGGATTTGAAAGCGGTGAGGATATATATTTTTCTTTTCATCTGCCATCAACTGAAATTCAACTCAGATTAACGTCCTCGTAACGCCATCCCATCGGGCATGTATTGTGGATTTTGGTCTCTCCTCGCTTGCGGATACAGTCGCGCTACGATTCACCTATTCCAATACCGGGCCACGGGGAGGTACTACACGCTATCAAGCCCCGGAACTGCTCCGAGCAGAAAAACAAAATCACTACGGTTCGGACGTTTATGCGTTTGCTCACGTTTGCTACGAGGTCAATGGATTTGTGTACCCTATGCTTTCTTCTGATCTTGCTCGCAGATACTGACCGCAAAAGTACCTTTCTTCCAGATAATCAACGATGCTGCCGTTATGTTCAAAATCTTCGAGGGTTCCAGACCTGAACGATTGCCCTCCTGCATGGGATCGCCAGTGCTGGATAACTTGTGGAACCTCCTCCAGCATTGCTGGAAAGCGAACTGGACAGAACGCCCCAAAATTGAAGAAATTGTGCAGAGACTGATCAGCCCCCTAATCCGAGCAACGACGTCGCTCCAGTTTGAAATGGACTGGAATCATAAATTCAGCTCCAGATTTCGCCGTTCTTTGCAGGTCGACCCTCTTCTACCGTCTTTCAACCAATTAGAAGAAACGATATTTGGATACAGTTAGTGACTATTTACCAGTGTTGTTTCCAAGTCTCTGACCTGTTCCATGCAGATGTAGCAGAAGGTGTTTTTTCCCCTTCTTATCGGCGATGGAAAGTCTGACTAGGAATAAATCCAGCATGCAGGATATGTTCTCCGACAGCTCAAAATTCGGGTAAGTACTTCCCTGGACTGGCCACATTCCCATTAATGCTTGAGCGCTACTCCAAGCAGGCAACGCCGACAGCTTTTCGATTGAAATGGCGAACGACAATGAACCATCTGCCGGGTTGTTGGAAAGAAAATCGTCTTATAGCACAGGAGATCAGCCGCCCTTCAAGAGGACTGCAACAACTTCACCGGATCTCTTTCCGACAATGGCGAACGACAATGAGGCGACGATCCGGTTGTTGAAAAGAAAGTCGTCGTATGGGGAGGATCAGCCACCCTTGAAGAGAACTGCGATGATTTCACAGGATACTTGATGAGAGGTGTTGATAGTTCGACATGATCAAAAAGACACCTATTTCGCAAACTCGCCAGAAGATTCTTGGCAATTTCTGGCGCTCCCGTGCTAAGGCGGATACCTCTGAGCTCTATCCCGTGCTAGCGCGGTGTTCCAGCGAACGTCGGCGAACCTGACCAAGCGACATTTCCTTTTATCGAGTCAACTTTCACGGGTGCTGACAAACGAGACAAATTGCCCGATTGAGCGCGTAGGCGTTTTACCCAGAAAAGGAAATGAATGCACGTGAGCGATGACTTCAAAAGGACGCCTCGACGATGGATTGTCATGCAACCCAGATCCGGCCTGTACCTTCTCATCTACCTTCTCCCGGTGTATATAAGCCTCGCATTCTACCTGCATATCATCCCACTTCCGCAAGACACCCTGTCATCTCTTCTCAAACTCGCCAACGCCAACCTCCTGCGTCTATCTCGACCAGCATCCTCTTCTGCAATCATACTCGAGAACAGCACTATGGGAATTTCACCCAAAATTGTGCCTCGTCTGAGCCAGGACCGAGGTCACGCAAACCATAACTGGCTCAAGACTTTCCATACCTTCTCTTTTGCCTCGTATGCATTTTCCCCAAGGTTTCAAGCCTAGACTCACAATTATCTAGATACCAAGACCCGCAACACGAGCAGTTTGGGTCTCTCCGTGTCATTAACGAGGATCGCGTCCTCCCTGGCACTGGCTTCGGGACCCATTCGCACCGTGAATTTGAGATCTTTTCGTATGTGGTTTCCGGCCAACTCGAGCAGTACGTGTCCTCTTCTCTACACTGTCCTATTTTCTCTGACATGTCATCTTTCAACAGCAAAGACTCGATGGGAAACATCGAAGTGCTGAAGCGCGGAGACCTCCAACTAACTTCCGCCGGCACGGGAATCTCCCACTCTGAAAAGACCTACGGTTCCAAACCCGTACATTTCCTCCAAATATGGTCCTTGCCTTCAGTACAGCGACTCCAACCCAAATATTTTACGCGCCACTTTACTGACGACGAAAAGCGCGACACGTTCGTGCGGATCGTCGCCCCCGTGGATGCAGAGGATGTCTTGAAGGACAGTAGGGAAGGCGCAGGCCCCGCGCCAGTTCAAAGCCCGCTCACTCTATACGCGACGCTCTTGTCTGACGGCAAGAGCCTCACTCAGAGCATCAAGGGCTCCAAGGGGTACATCCACGTCGTACAGACGAGCGGGTACAACACCAAGGCTGCGACCGGCGCTGCTATCAAAGTCACTGGCGCCCCGGGTGTTGAGATGGAGCTACGGGAGGGCGATGGTGCGTACCTGTTCTTTGAGCAGGGCGGCGACCTTACGGTGGAGAACATCGGCGACAAGACGGCTGAGGTTCTCTTGTTCGATATAGAATAATTGCAATGTACCAATCCGAGCCTATGAAAAAACACTCTAATAAGCGTAGCATTGCTTCAAGGTCCGAAGGCAAACGAATTCCATATTCATGACTCGATAAAAATTCAGCTACTAGTATAAAGCAGGTTGCGTGGTATCTACAGTAAAGATAAGGAAGATATAATATCCGCGGTTCAGTGTCCATAATACGATAAATATAACAAGGCACCTCCGCCGAGAACGAATAGATGAAAAAAGAAACACACCCAGATGCAATCTCCTCTATTCCTCCTCATCTTCGTCCTCTTCCTGAATCGCGGGAGCCCGGCCAGAATGTCCCGGAAGCTGCCTCCGTCCCGAAGACTCGAACATGGAAGAAACAGTCTCTGCGGGCAACGGAATCGTGCTGACCGACGGGGAATGCCCCGCTTTGGAACCCTGTCGGGAACCACTCCCACCAGTCGAAGACCCAGCAGAACCAGAACCTCCACTGCGGTTTCCAGCCCGCTTGTTCTGTCTGTGGCCCCTCGGCGCTGGTGATAATGTCACGGACTCGACCATCGACGAAGACGGGTGACCAGATGATTTGCCTGACGCTGACGTTGCCATCTGCCCCAAGCCACCAGCAAAAGCAGGTATATCGTCGTCTTCGTCCACCCAGTCGCTCTCATCACCCATGCTACTATTCCCCACTGCCGCAAGACCGAGCCCCCGCCCCGCACCAGAAAAGACGTCCCGGATCGTCGTCACATCCGAGCTCGGTGACATTGCCAGTACCTCAATCGGAAGCGTTGAAGTCCGCGTTTGCCACCCAGGTGGTTCCAGACCCCACGACTTCTTCCAACTCGTTCGCCCAATGGACCCGTTGAAGCTCGGCGAGGTGAACGGCCCTAAGCGTTTCTGCGCAACAAACGTTGTGCTGGTGGTCGTGGTAGACGAAACACGTGTGCGTGACGGTGGCCTGGAATTTGACCTGAAAGGCGATCCCGTCCGGTGTCCCTCCACATCAGAGTTTGATCGCTGCAGTTGCGGAAGTTCGTAGAACGAAGTTGGCCGGGAGGAGGCAGGAGAATGATTCGAAGACGCTCCAGAGTTGGAACGTGCATGCGGCGGTCGTCCAGACGTCGTCGAAGTCGTCGTGGTAGTGGTTTGTATTTGTCGTACAACCCGAGTAGATGATCCGCTTCCATTTCGCCGATGGAACTTTTGCATTGGGGAGGTTGTTCGGAAGTGGTTCGACCCTGCTGAGCTCGCTGACGGCGACTTGCGGTGTTGTCGTTGCATAGAGAAACTTCGGATAGACGAGGGCCGCGAAGAGTACTCCCCTCGTTCTGAATTGGGCGTGTGACTCCCAAACGAACGTCTGCCCGCCACTTGAGGGGAATCAAGAACAACCATCTGTATGGATGTAATCGAAGATCGTCGCGAATTGACGCTGCTAGACCTTCGAGATGATGCGGATGGTCTCTGTCTATGTCCTCGAGAAACAGCGGACCCACTGGTCCGCCGCTTGACCGAAGTAGAACTGTAGGATTGAGGAGCAGAGGACCCGCGATTGAATTGTGGATGCGATGCAGCACTTGGCGACTTGGAAAGAACAGGAGACGTAGACGTCTGCTTCCTCTTTCCTTTCCGATCGTCATTGAACCAAAGCTTGAATGCAGTCAACAGGTTAGCGCGATGCCGATGCGCGCCCTTTCCACCAGAGCCAGTCCCATCTTCCCCAAAGTTGGGTGTGGACACCGATGTGCGGATATCGGCCCCCGGAGAGTTCGCCGGTGTGGGCGCCACTTGCTGAGTTAAAGAGTCCCTGGAAGCTGTCAGGACCCAAGGAGAACCTGCAATCGGCTGCGGATGATGGAGGTCCTGAATGGGCGGTGGCGTCGACGGCATGCTGTGTTCCTTGGACGGTCGCATGGGCGGTGACTTTGTCAGCTTGGACGAACTCGCCGGTCCAAGACTTCCGTGCGAGCTCCGGGCCTCGTCTCCAGTACTCGACTTGCGTTCTGGTTGTTCACGTGACTTGTCCCGCTCCTTGTCATCTTTGATGACTTCGCTCGACTTTTTGCGAACAAGTCCAGCTGCCTCGAGAGCGGTTGTAGCGCGTTGCATAATGCTCACACTGCCCGAACGCCCTTTCCGGGTCTTTCCCTCACGGTCCTTGACGCTACTCGCTGGAGTGGATGGATGTGAACGCGAGGATGAATCGCCTGTTGTGGTTCCTGTGATCGTGGATGGTGCAGGTGACAACATGGGGGAAGGACTGCCGGGACGAGGAGGTGTGGCGGGACGCCCTGAGGGCACTGTGGGAGTAGGTGGCACGAACGCAAGCAACGGCAGTGCCCCCATCGTGCCGCGTCGCTCAAGGGTCAAGTGCGAATATGCAGGCTCTGTCTGCACTCCAGCGCTGGAATGACGGCCATTCGACGCCAGATCCCCCTCTGTGATATATGCATCACTCGGCGGCTGAACCGGGGGCGTGTCAACAGCTGGACTGGTAACACCAGGATCGCGACTCTGGTCCAAAGCACGTTTCTCGGCTCTCCGTTTGAGCATCCACCAGACGGCTCCCGACGCGTCACAGGCATCGCTCAAAACAGAGTGAACGATCTGGGCCGTGTCGAAACCAAGCAGGCTGAGGGCGTTCAGCAGCTCGCGTTCAAGGGGAGTGGAGAAGATCATGGGTGCTGGCGTACTCAGCAAGGAAGCAAAGTTCATCTGGGGCTGCACGGGATCGGCTGCCGCAGGGGCTTCGGGGGTGAGGATTTCCGTCTCTTCAACGGGTTCCGATGGGTCGGACATGATGGAAGAGACGGAACGTCGCTTCGTGCGGGCGGGCGTGCGAACGACAGAGGGCGGAGGAGCTTTGGAGCTCAGGGATAGGTTCGATAACATCCTTGGCGGTGGGCTGAGTTCGTCTTCTTCAGGGACGGTCTGGGGCCCGGAAAGGGTTGCAGATAGTTTCGTGTGTAAGGTTTCCAAGTCGGTTTTACGAATGGTGAGCTGGCTCGCTGTGCGGTGAATTGCTTGGCCAGGATCGTCAGGCTCGTCGGGTGTCGTGGGCGCAGAGGAGGTTACATCGTCCGTAAAGAGGCGGGTTAATTCGGATGCAGAAGCATCAGAAGCCTCGGAAGATAGTTGTGAATTCAAGGTATCTGAGCGCCCCGAGCCCGAGGCAGGCTCAGTGAACCACGCGTGAGCGAGAATCTGAGAGATGGCAAGACGTTTGGTGGGGTCTTGTTGGAGGATATTCTGTATCAGGGTGCGGGCCTCTATTTAGCAAATATGAGCGCATGAATTCGTGTGAAAGTAGAAGACGCACCGATAGACAACCACTCGGGATCCTCAAACTCCCCAACGATAATCTTCTGGCGCATTACATTTTCGTCATCGTCATCAAAAGGAAGGGTGCCCGTGAGTAGGCAGTATAGGATGATTCCCAGGGACCAGATGTCAACCTCTGTGATGTTATCGTTAGTTGGGAGACAAGATTCAAGTTGGCGGGTAGACGCGCCTGGACCAAGGTATTTGCGACCCTGCAACATCTCTGGAGACGCATAGCCGGTGGTACCGCAATACGTCTCCATGTAAACTCCGCGCTCGAACTCGCGAGTAAACCCAAAATCGCCAAGCTTGACGCGGCACCGTTCGTCCAGCAGGATGTTTTCGAGCTTGAGGTCGCGGTGTACAATGCCCTTGTCGTGGAGGTAGGCAACGGCAAGACAGAGCTGGCCAAATATAATCTTGGTCTCGTCCTCGGACAGACGACCCTTCTCGACGAGGTAGTCGAAGAGCTCGCCACCGCAGCAGAGCTCAGTGACAATCCAGATGGACGACTCGGTCGCGATGACCTCGTACATCTGAGTTACATGGGGATGATGTAGTTGACGGTGATGGTGGATTTCGCGAGTCAGAGAGGCCGACATGGCCTTGGGGATCTGCTTTATGGCGACGCGTGCGGACGTGAGCCGATGGGTTCCTATCCGCACCTTGCCATAGGCGCCTGAAAGACATATTAGCAAGGGAGACGAGGACAACTGCAAGTAGGTGCTCTCACCCTCGCCAATGACCTTGCCCAGGGTGTAGTTGCCCACAACGCGGATTCTGTCGGAGGAGAGCTCCTTGCCAAGCTCATTGTAGGCGTTGGCGAGCTGGGCCTTTTGGTTCTGAGTTACGGAACCGGAGTGTTTGTGACCGCGTCCGGAGGACATGGGGGCATATATGGGGAATGAGGAAACGAGAGTCGTAGGCGCAGGGCCGTAATTTATGACAGAGCGAAGGGAATTGCGTGAAGAGTCGAAGGCGAGGGAGGTTGGAGAGACTGTCCAATTTTCGGATGATGTCGATGTCAGACGTGACCCACTTCCAAACTCGGTTTTATGCCTCTTGTTTTCCACCACCCGCGTTTATACAGCATCCAGCTCGCAAATTCACTGTGTTATATACTTGGTTGACGTCCAGCTCATTCTCCGGCGGTGGCGGACTGCAACAGACTACAAGCTGGAGATTCCCCACTTGTCAGTATCAAAGTGGAGTCCACCCAAGGTCTGGCCGACATTGAATGCTGTATTTTCATTCGGGACTGCGGTCCGCAGTCTGCTCAAGCGACCAGTACAGCTTGAGTACATACAGCCTCGACTTTGGTTTTCCCGGTTGCCACTATCTAATCAAGGAATTGTCGTCGCAAGGAGCTTGGTACTACTAATACCCTGCAATGGCGAACAAGTTGGAGCAACTTCCCAGGCCCTTGGTGGCCGACTTTTCATTCTGCCGGTCAAATGTCGAGGGATGATCTCTGTGGCACTTCGGATCTTTCTAGGTATGCATTGTTCTGCCCAACGTCCGGGGACACAGGAGTCTAACGTTGCGACTAGCTCAAGGCATCCTCATCGTATTCCAGTAAGTACTATTGATGGCCATGGCCATCATATGTTCTCCAATTCCAAATGGGGTCGAATGCGGCCGTTTTTGCTTCCGCTCCTTCCTCTTCCATGAACCAACACCATCCCTGGTCCCTCCACTACCTCTACATCTGGGCCTATACCAGGTTGCTTCGTTTTCTCGTCCTCCGACGTTTCCCTGCAAGCCCGCCGTATGAAAATCCCAAGGTAGTGCGCACTGAAGGAACGGTCCCTTCGAGAGAAAAGGGTCGCGCTATTCGCGTGATCCAGTATCGACCTCTTTCCGCGGCTCCAGAGGAGGCCCTCCCCATCCTCATCAACTTCCATGGTGCTGGATTCATCATCCCTCGCTTGGGCGCCGAGCAAGAATTTTGCAGCATGGTAGCAGAGCGGTTAGGCTGGCTCGTGATCGACTGCGATTACCGCAAAGCTCCAGAATATCCATTTCCGTGGGGGCTCGAGGACGCAGAAGACGCCGCGCTGCACATTCTCGAGCACATACCCCACAAGACCATTTCTACCAGCGGATTCAGCTCCGGTGGCAGCATCGCGCTAGGACTGGCTATAGTACTTGGCCCCGATCGAATACGGTCCACCGCCGCATTCTATCCATCAACAAACATCGACGCGGACACGCATGCCCAGTCCATTGACCCTCCGCTACCGCCCTCATTTTTGCGCCACATCCGAGCATGTTACGTCGTTCCCGGCACGTCGATCACGGATCCCCGCATATCGCCTGCGTATGCGAGCAAGGAGGAACTACCACGCCATTTGTGGCTCGGTGCAGGCGCCGTCGATCCGCTGCATGATGCAGCTAAAGTGTTCATGGAACGTATACAGAAGGAGGGCCATCCTGACGCGGTCTTCCGGTCTATAGGGCATACAGGACATGGCTTCGTCCCGCTAGGGCCTGAGAGTGCTGGGTTACAGGGAAAGGCGAAAGAGATGCGCGAAGAAGCGATGGCCTTTCTGCAGAGGTCCGTTCAACAGGACCTATGACTATGACGATCCAATGTCCACTGTACATATACACGATTCAATCTTTCTTCCGCTCACCAATCCCAACGACCCGCCGACTGTCCCGTAAAACAGCCTCGACTTCGTCCGCCAGCAAACGACCCTTGACAGCCTTATCCGCCTTGTGCGAAAGAACCGCCGTGCTTCTGTCGTGTGCACTGCTTCGATCCCCACCTATCGGGTTCTTGCTCACGGCTACTGGCTGCGGGAGCCGCTGCCCAAGGGCTGTGAGGCTGTACCTCCGATGTGCTACACGGCGCGGTCAGCGGGCGCCAGACAGTCGAGACAGGCAGAAAGCAAACATCGTTTAAGTACATGCTCGACCTCGTCGAGAATCGCGCGCACGGTCTACCAGCACGAATGAGCGTGTAGAATACAGTTGAATCAAAACGCACCACATTCCCGTGCATCCGACACAACCGCGTTATCATGATCAGAATCGGGAAAGATTCTTCCGTAGTTTCTGTACCAGGCGTTACGATGGCCGCTCGGAGAACATCTATATAGCCCTTCGTTGAACGAGCGTCTTCTCGCAGCGACTGTCCCAAAGCAGGCGAGATACGTTGTATAAATTCCCTGCGCTACCGGAGGTGATGAGCGAACGGAAAGAATAGTAGAAGGAAACTTTACCGACGCGACACACGCCTCGCAAAGTCGTTATAGCATAGTCGAAAGGTCTACCAGTGTTTGTAGTTCGCGGGCTTTCTCCTCCTATAAGACTGTGAGTAGAAGGTAGAACAGAGTATCGTCGTACATTCGATTTCATCCTGGCCTCTAACGAGTCTCGAGGCGGAGATGACTTTCCTCGGGCGAAGGATATGCATTGATTCCTGAGAGTCAAGTCAACCTTGCTCGGAGAGAAAGAGCTCGGAATTCACATTATTCGCTCGACATCTGGATCGTCAAACCTCCGAGTGACCACTGCACGTAAACGACGCGCCGGCTCATCCTCTGGAGATCGTATCGATAAACTGTGAAGAGTCTGCCGTTCACTCAGTTGCGCCAAACGATTAGATGAATTCGCTCACCGCCAAACAGTCCTTGACGTTTGAGACTCTTGGGGCGAGTAGTACAAGCTGCTTCACGCCTTTGGGTTCCAGAGCCACACGTCGGACCGTCGTTCTGCAGACTCGTTAGCGTGTCCCGCCTCACTTCTCGATCTCACTCACTCCTCACTCGCAATCCTCCTCCCCAGCTCCTCAACTCTCCCAATCCGGACGCGCTCCTTGGCTTCGAGCACACCAAGTAAGAGCAACACCCTTTTCTTGCTGGCCAACTCCCCTCTGAGACGATCCAATTTTGCTTCTGCGAGAGTCCTTCAATAACGGGAAGAGCGAACAGAGCGAACCGCACGAGTCACTTCAGACTTGGTCAATCTTTCATCCAACTCCCTACCATAGACCTCACGAGCCTTGCTTGCACTTCCGAGCCGTGCCACTGCTCGATCTGCGTCCGTACGCGGTTGCTTGAGATTTGACGTTGACTGCAACCTTCATCTGGGTGAAAACGCGTCGTATCTGGTGGAATTGAGCACCCACGAGAGTATCTGGGACCTTGCCGTCGCAGCACCCCGCCTTCCAACGAGATGCTCTCCGAGAAAATCAAGAATCTCCGCAAGAGGGCTCTTGTATATTTGCGTAAATTCGTCGAGCGTCACCGGTGCCCCGAGAGAAGATAGTGCAGAGTAGGTGGAATTCATTGAGAGCATCACGTGGGCGAGGCGAGGCAGACGATTCTATTCATTGATTCTAGTTCTACGATTATTCTACAAAGGTGTTCCGCCAGGAGGAAAGATACAGCGAAAAAGGGAGTACAGGGTGAAGAGAAAGGATTACCGGCGGACCACAAACTATTAAGTATCGTAAGTAGAAGAGACCGAAAGCGAGAGAGAGGAATGCGTCGAAAGAAAAAGAAAGAAATCAGAGAACATTGACGAGGCCGCGACGCTTGGCGGGCGCGCTGGCGGCTTTGGCAAAGGCGTTGGCGACGGCCGGGTTCTTCTGGCAGCCACACTGGCCCAGACCATCCGTGAGGCTGTTGAGCACAGGGCCGAGGCTGTTGAGAGTCGACGAGAGCGAAGACGCCTCCGGGCTGCTGGCACACGACGAGCTCGCCAATCCGAGCTGCTTGAGGGTGGTTTGGACCACGGGGCCCAGACCCAACAAACTATCGAGATCGAGGTCGTCGGCAAGGCTGTCTGACCCACCCAGAAGACCACCGAGGTTCAACAACGAGTTCAGACCGAGCTGACGCTTGTTCACTAGAACAAGACCACCCAATCCGAGACCATTGACGAGGCCTTCGGTAAGCGGGGCAAGACTGGAGAGCAGATTTGGGTCGCCGCTGCATGCATTGGACGACGCAACGTTCCCGGCGTCCGAGCTGGCTTGGTTGCCGAGGGTGACGACGATTGGGATGCCAGAAAGTACCGATGGGGGAACTGCGGGGTCGGAGGAAGCAGTGTTAGCGGGATCGGATGGCTCGACAGTGGTGCTCGCAGCGCCCGACGACGAGCAGCTAACTGCATCTGGACCAAGCCCGAGACTGTTGACGAGCTGCTGCACCGCGTCCGTGATGCTGCCCAAGGCGCAAAGGAGGCTAGAGTCAACCTTGACCGTTCCCAAACCGCACAACAATGGATTGAGGTTGACGTTGAGTTGGCACGAGGAGGGATCTGGTCCAGGGACGGTGGGAGCGGAACTGGAGCCTGGGGCGCTGCTGGAGCCGGGAGCACCGCTGCACTGGCCGAGCAAATCGAGGAGCGCCTGCGAGAGACCATCGAGGCTGGACAAAAGGTCATCGCCGCATCCACACTCAATCAAAGCTGTCTGCACTTTGGCGGTCGAGTGCAGGGCAGAGGTAGCCGACGAGGGAATTTTGTCAGGGCTGGACGACATCAAGGCACCGATGCTGGCGAGGACGTCATCGAGCCCGACATTGGCGGGGGTAGGAGAAGAAGCCGCGGAATTGGTCGCCTTCAACACGTTCAACATCGACCCAGCTGCGGACGGGCTAAGCATAGGATGGGAGCTGTTGGTGGCGGGGAGGGACTCGTCGTCCGAGAGGTCCAAGTTGAGAAGCGACGCCTTGTGCATCCGTTTGGTGATATCGCTGCGGTATTGAACCTTGCACTTGCTCTTCTCGCAGCTCGCGTTGACGGCGTTGGGAATGGCACCACAGTTGCGACCGGTAGGCAGGAGCGTGGACTTGGGCAGGAAGGGAGGGTTGACCGTGCAGCCACCGCCTGAAAGAGTTGTAAGCAAGAAGCAAGATGAAAAAGAGATAGCGGACGCACAGCTTTCCAAATCATTCTGCACATTCACGCATTCAAAGGCGTTGGGACCGTCGTTCTCGACACCACAGACCGTCGTACGACCGCCAGGGAGACTCTTGCAGTATGCCTGGGCCTCCGCCATGGTGTTGATGATCTGGGAACGCGATTTGAGCGAGCGAGGGCGGGCTGACGGGCAGAGAGAAGACTGTACGTGCGTCAGGTGTGGATATATGCGCGTCAAACGATGTCGACTCACGGTAGAAACGCATTTGTCGCCGCATTCGACGTAACCAGCATTACACGCGTACTTGCACGGGTCGCGAGGGTTGCAGGCGAGACGATGGGCGTTTTCGGGGAGAGGCGTGCATTTACCAGCGCCAGCCTGGCCAAGCTGCGAGAACGTGAGCGAGGAACAAGATGAGCCTCGGTAGGCGTACCACTAAGCAGGACGGTCAGTAGGTGAACGGGCGAGATGAGATGTGGATGACTTACATGCATTGACGTTGGCGAGGGCGTTGTTCTGGAGCGTGACGTTGACCGAGGTGTTGAGATAGATGTCGAGGTTCTGGGCGAGATTGAGCGAGGCAGGCGATGAGGTAAAGAACACGTACGTGAACGCAGAGGCACAAATCCAAATCGACACCCAACAGATCATCCAACAGGCCCAGGGCGAGTTTGGGGATGTCGATGCAGAGGTCTAAGAGGTCGCGGCTGGGGAGGCGAGAGGAATGGGTGCGAGTGGGCGAGGAATGGGAGTGGGCGGCGTTGACTTGAGGGAGGAGGAAGCCCGCGAGGGACGATACAAGGAGAGTGGGTGCGAGACGCATTGGAAGAGAAGGTGGTGGTTGCTGAATGAGAGCAGAATCGCGTCGATTTCACGCTTTATACTGCCGTGACGCGCCAGTGATGCGTTCCATATCCGGAATCGCGTTTGCCATTTCGGTCTTCTTTTACGTCTGACAGGCCGCCCCATGTTCAAATCCGAATAAAAACGCCATGGAGCGCAAGGACCGCGGAGCTTTTAGGCCCACCTCTACAATTGACAGACTTCGAGCGGCTGATTTAAAGGGCATTGCTTCCCAAGCTCCTTCCAGTCTTATCCAAGCACAGTAGCTCCAAGCGCCGAGGTCCTCCGTCTCCGCTCCCTTCCTATCATCCCTTGCCTCCATCGTTGTTCCGTGCCCGAGTCCATTCGGTCGTGTTTGATTCATCGCCCAGCAGGTCTACCTATTAAGAACCGGCGTCATGAAACTTTTGAGAGAAGGAAGGGCCAGATGCAGAAGACAAGGGTTTCGTAGAGCTCTTGACCGTCTTGAATTCCAGCGCAAGTCGTTCTTCTGTGTTCGCTGCCTTAAATGTTCCGCGGCATTTCGGTGGCTCCTGTGTTCCGTCCTCGTCCTCGTCGACCACAGACAGGCCGAGGTGACGTGGAAAAATCGCTGGAGCCCAGAGCTAATGGTCAGAAGGACGGGAAAGATAGGGATACGCAACAGTGTGAAATGCCCTCTCGAAAATGTTGAGATGGAACTCTGAATGCATGAGCGCGTCGCCGAACCATTCCGGTCGGCCGGGTTGCAGATACCCCACGGTCGGGGTGGTCAGCGGAAATTGATAGTCTTTAGTCGAGAGCCAGTTGGGAAGGTCTTCAATTTCTTCAATAGTCGCTAGAGCAAGAGATAATGGGTTAATTCGAAGCGGTGGGTCAAAAGCGATGATCGTCCGGCAAACACATCAACACAACCCTTCTTTTGAACCGTCTCAGTTCCAAAGTCAACCCTCCTCAAGTTCTCTCCAAGATCTCTCGGAAACCAGCCTCGTTCTCAACTTCAACAACACAGACAATATCTAAACCAGCACACTGCTCCAATCTGTATCTTTGACATATTCCGCCCAAGTACGCGGCCTTCTGGCCAGGCCTTCGAGGCTGTTGTTTATTTTCCCCAGCAATACTTCAGGTCAGTTCCCAACACCACCGACGTGAACTGAAACTCACAACCAAACTCGGAATAAAACAGATAATTTTCCGCCATCTGTTGGATCAAGTCCGGCGGTGAGCCCTCGTAGGCCCTCTTGAAATCCTCCACCGAAATTTGTTTGAAGATTATCGTCTTCCCCGTCTCTGACGACAAGGGGTCAGTTCAATCGGTTCACTCTGGGAACTCGCAGACGCACCTTCAGAAAACTGCTTCGCCAACTCCGCCAGGCTGAGAACCTCACCATACGTGACGACCTCCTCACCATCCGGGAATACATCCATCTCCAACACCTTCCTCACAAACAACCCGTAGTCTCGCACGATGTCGATGAACGGCAGACGCGTCGTCGGTTTCACCGGCCACGAAATTGCATACGAGCCGTCGGGTTGTTTCATCGGGCCCATGAGCGGAATCAAGAAGTTGGAGTTGTAGAATCCCGTCTGGACATCGACGAAGGGCACCCCAGATCCACGGCCATGCGCCGTGACAAGGGCCTTGCTTTCATAGTGATGGACGTTCGTGAACTTGCCGCTAGTGATTTCACTGACTCTTGAAAGGCCCGACCACACGATCCCCTTGGCGCCTCCAGCTTTGGCTGCGTCGATGAGGAGTTTACCTTCGGCCGTTTCCTGTGATCTTTAGGACGAGTCTGGGTATTTCTTCTGGACGTACTTTCTCCTTGTCCCCATGCTCCCAATAGTTCGTGACAAGCTGCAATAAATTCTGTCAGATCTCTTTGGTCTTGTGTGCAAGTCGCGGAGGCTTACAAAAGCGTAATCCGCTCCTCGAAACGCGTCAAATACCGCGTCTTGGTTTGCCACGACCAGCGACAACACAACGATGTCGACCCCAAGTGCCGCTAGAGCACGGGCCTCGGGTTTTTCGCCATCGCGGGTGAACGCGCGGATGCGGTACGCCTTGTCCGACTCGATGAGTGCTTGGACGACACTTCCACCTTGACGGCCTGTTGCCCCGACCACGGCCACGAGCGGTGCAGAAGGGTCCTGTGTGATGGTCATTTCTTCGAATTTGAACGTAACCTGGACTAGCGCGACATTTTATAACTAGGAAAACCAGTGGAATACATTTGCCGACAATTTCGGTCTTGATTACATTTGGATTACCATTGTATTCAAATTGTATTACAAAGGATGTATAATCGAGATTCTCACTGTGTCGCGTCGAAGGTTGGGCCAGTCGCGTTGAAGGAATATCGAGGGCCATCTGTAATCCAGTAGATGCTAGACAGACTTGTCGTCCTTCAGATTCAACGAATTCAGACGTGCTCGAGCATCAACCTCTTACATTCTCATTTCCTATCCACTATGTTACATGATACAGCGGTCCCTTAGAAGGCCGCCTGAGCAGCAGCCCTCTCGGCGAGTGACCCCCGCGGCTCCCATACTTTCACATGCTTGGCTTCCTCGGCCTGCGCGTCAGCGTCTAGAGCGCCCCAAGCTCCCCCACCGGGTGTCTCAATCACCAACCGATCGCCCTTGCCCATCCAGACCGTGGCCTTGCCTCCGATATTGATGTCGCGTGTGCCAAGCGCCTCCGTCTCTGGAGTAAGGTCTCCGTCCTCCTTGCGAAGCCGCTTCACCCACGTGTTGCGGCCCAGCGCACCTGAGCCACCACCCTCCAAGCCATACGGCTGTCGCGTCCGCCGCTGTGAAAACGGGTCAGATACACGTAGCTCTCTGAATCAAGAACAAACCCACCTCGGAAAGTATTGAGACTTGCATCGGCTCAAGTACCTCCAGCTCGCGAACGACACCTTCCCCACCGCGGAATTTACCCTTCCCACCCGAACCTTCACGCAGACCAAACTGGTGAACAAGGACCGGGTACCGCCGCTCGAGGATCTCAACATCCCCAATTCGGGTGTTGGTGATATGCGTGTGGACCCCGTCGGTACCATGCCAACTCGGTCCAGCGCCAGAACCTCCTGCAATAGTCTTGCAAGCATATTCAGCTCCCCTGTTCCCACCCGCTCAAGTCTGCTCTTACCTCATAGTAGCCCCACCCTGCGATGTTATTCCCGTCCTTGTCCTTCCCTCCAGTACCGAAAGTTAGGTTGCTGGGCACGATGATGAACAACGGGAGAGACAATAACTGTCAACACGACTTACTTGGTACAACCTTGACTAGCGGCACAGGCGTTGAAAGCTTTGAGGACGACATCCACAATTCGCTGAGAAGTTAGGACATTTCCACCGCAGACCGCCGCAGTGCGAGATGGCGCTAGAAGAGACTTTGGGGGTATCTTGACTGGAGAAGAGGCATCAATTCTCCGGCCCTTCTTGCTCAGAAAGATGACGTACTTTCCAAAGGGACCAGACAACCGGCGTTCAGGGGGATATCCAAATCCAGCATGGAACGCATGCAATATATCACCGCAGAATGGACGACGGAAATCGGGGCATTGAGGTTCCCGCGTACTTCACAACCCGTGCCAGCGAAATCAAGGACCGCAGAGCCCTCGGATTCGTTGATATCAACTTTCAGCTGGATCGGCGAGCCATCGTCTAGATAATCAACGGCAGAGAGTGAGGTGCTACCCGCGCGTTTGACCACATCTCGCAGCAGATTCCGAACCGACGCCTCGGCGTTGGCGCGGATATGATACATGTATTCTTGCACCGTGGTGAGACCGTAGTCCTCCACGACTGCCACGGGAGTCAGAAGTTGCATCCTGAGAACTGCGGTCCCTACTGGCGTGAATCAATTGGATTCCTTTATGGTTGGCCGCTATTTGCTGAGAACACGGATATGTCAGAATCTGTACATGGAGAGGGACAAGAACATACCGCTTTAAGATCGCTTTCGACGTCACGGATGTTCCTACAGCCCGAACTGCCGGGATATTGACTCGGCTTGTCAACCATGTATTCAACAAGCCCTTTGTGGTCGAATATCCCGCCATCAACGATCTTGAAGCTCACAATCTCGGCTCCTTCCTCAAATATGTTGACCGAAGTGGGGGGCATGGATCCGGGAAGAATGCCACTAGGTTCGGTTAGGTTTGGGCCAGATTACGGAGGATTCGGACTAGCCCAATGTCCGCGTGGTGGCCTCTCGAAGCTGTGAAGAAGATGATCTCCTTTGATTTGGCGTCGAAAACGGGGGTGATAATAGTTATGTCGGGCAAATGACTGCATAATCATTCAGACAACCGTTCTTGGGATGGAATGGATGGAGACTCACGAGCCGCCCGCATGGGGTGAATTGGTCATGAGCACATCGCCCTCCTTGAGCGTCTTTCCGTACAACTTCATCTGATATTTTACCGCGCTGAGTGAACCGTCAAATCGGAATATAGAGCGCGGGTAATGGCTGTTACAAGCTCATAGATCCCAGATGGATTGGAATGAACGGAGCATTTGCAACGAGGTCCCCATCGGGAGCAAACAGCGCGCAAGAAAAGTCCAGCCGTTCCTTGATATTGGTGCTAATCGACGTCTGCTGCAGACTGCGGCCCATGGCCTCTGCTACGCTCATAAACCGGTTGGCGAACAGAGTCAAGATAATCGGATCTGGTTTATTCGTGGGCGCCATGGGTGATGATGCTAGCTTTGCGGAGGTTACGGAGCGGTAGGAGAGGCTAGATGGCCTTGGAAGACGTTGATTGAGAGCAGCCGGGACTCGGGATTGGCGGGAAGGGAGACAAGTGATGCAGTGATGTCTCATCAAAAGCAGTCGCGTCTCGCTTCCACCAACATGAGCCAGGAGTCGGAGTCCCCGGCTGCCCCCGACAAATCCGAAACCCTCGCAGACTACGTTGCATCTCAGGACGAGCTCGTCAAAGAAGCCGTGCGTTTTGCCACCAAGTAGCTCCACCCACCAAAATGAAGCATCTTCATACAGGGACTGGCACTTCCACACCAATTTTCTCAATGTACCTACGCGCTGGGTCATATTCGGTGCGTCCCTACTGAGCCTTCCTGCACGAAACTAACCGTCTCACAAGACAAGCCGTCTACCTGTGTCTCACATGCCCGGAGGTGCGCGGAATATGCCCAGCATGCTCAATCGCGTGTCATACCGACCACAATCAAATCGAACTGCACGTTACTCTTCCAGAGGGTCTTGTAGTATCTCTGACTGCAGCTCAGATTTCCCAAACGCAATTTCCGCTGTGACTGCCCGACTGACGCGATCGCACATCCATGCACGTTACATGCCGAACACGAGCCCATGAACGCGTCGAATCAATATGGACAGAATTTTCAGGCCAAGTTCTGTCGCTGTGGCAGATCTTACGACGCGAAAACGGAGCGCGAGACGATGATTCAGTGTCTTTCCTGTGAGGTAAAACGTCACTTTCTCCTCAGTCTCAAGTTAACGTGTCTCAGGATTGGTTCCACGAGTCGTGTTGTATGCTCAGGACGCGACCAGAACCCACACCGCAACCTCCTGAAGAGGTTCCCGACGATGGTGCTTCTGACGTGTCTTCGGAGCTCCCCCCTCCACTTATATCTGCCGACGACTACGACGCCTTTGTCTGCCGTGAATGTGTCGACAAGATTCCCACTCTCAAGCGCTTTGTTGGGACGCCCGGGGCGATTACGGTTGTTCGGGCTGACCCGTCTTCTCCATGGACGCGCCTCGGTGACGTTCCTTCTGTGGAAGACGGTTCTATTAACACGGATGCCTCTACGGCTAACGCTGGCGAGAAGCGCGCGGCTTCCCCGGCCAACGACGAGCCTCCGGCTAAACGGGCGCGCACCGAGTCTGTTTCACGACCCTGCCTTGCTCCACCTCCACTTCCTCTCGTCCAAGCAGCGTATACCAGCACGAGACTGGGCGATAACACGGCCTTGTGCACTGGCGACGTCTTTCTCACTGATAACTTTCGCGATCGTTGGTGCCGCTGCGATTCTGTGAGGGTTCTTACCATGTTGCTGAATTGTTGACTGACAGTCTCTAGTGTCTCCCATCTCTTGAGGCACATCCATACTTGCTTGAAGAGGAAGACACGTACGAGCCTCCAGAAGACCCGGATTCCGGTGCGGCTCACCCGTAGATTGTGCTCGCTTTCCGTCTCATTGCCATCAGGTCTAACTCTGGAAGAACTCGGTATGCGTGCTTTGGAGCGCATTCCACGCGATCGCGCCATTGACGGCATTCACGCGTTCAACGCGATGAGGTGAGACCGCACGAATTCTTGTTACTGATTCTTGTGCTGAGTGTTTCTAGGGACAATCTACGCGCGTACCTGCAGCCGTTTGCCGACGAAGGCAAGGTGGTCGGCGAGTCGGATGTGCAGACGTTTTTTGAGCAGCTGAACAAGTCACGCGCGGAGGCAGCCAAGTAGAGTTTTGATAACTGGCTCCGGAGGTTCCAGGTCCGATCTCAGTAGCGCGTTTTCTCCATTCCCTGCCGCCCTCCTATTGGTAGATACGACGAAATTTCAAATGTTTGCAAACCGGCCGTTGGAGCGCCGTCTAAGGATTTTCAGAGGCTTGCCCTGCGTGCTAAGAGACGTCATTGATGTTGCACGGATCTTGCACGGATCAGCTCTTAGAAAACGGTCACCATGTCCGACCGCGAGACCTATGTATACCTTTTCAACACCAAATGGCTACCACCCCACTCGTGTGGCTCATAACAGGTTCTCAGATGCCCTCTGCTGCCCAACTATCCTCTGACTTCGATCGCTAATAGGAAGTGCCTCCGGCTTTGGGCAGTGTCTGGTCAAATCTGTGCTCGCTCGCGGTGACAAGGTTGTGGCTACAGCCCGACGGCTCGAGTCTCTCAAGCATCTAGAAGGGACGTCTGGCGTGTCTATCCGGGAGCTGGATGTCGCCGCTGGCCCAGAGGCCATTACTAAGATCGTGACCGAGATAGCAGCTATTCACGGACGCATAGATGTGGTGGTGAACAATGCAGGTGGCGTCATAGCTCAGCTGGGAGAGCAACAGACTGAAGTGGATATGTAGGCTTAGGGTACGCTGGTTTGCTCGAGGAGACTGGGTGCGTGGCTGGTCTTTATCAGCAGCTCGACCACTGAATTATCTCGCAGATCGGCTCTGCTCCGCAAACAACTGGACGTGAACTACTTTGGTGTCATGGACGTGACGGCGGCGGTGCTTCCATTCATGCGCGCGCAAAAGTCTGGCACGGTGGTTATCATTGGATCGCGGTCGGCGTGGAAGACGGATATCAGTGTACGTCCCCCGTCTTTTGCTCGCAACTTGTTCTGATTCACACTGCAGGGGCTCGGTATGGTACTTTGCCTTGCCTAGAACAGGTACTCAATACTCTCTAGGCGCGTACGTCGCGTCGAAAGCCGCAGTTCACGCATTAGCGGAGACACTGACGGTGGAACTTGCGCCACTTGGCCTCCGTGTGCTGCTCGTCGCGCCCGGTGCATTCCCAACGGGCATTTACGGCCAGGGCTTCCCTGATCGGCCGAATCCGATTCCAGAGTATGATCAGCTCCGCGCGCTGAGCCAGTCGCGGTTCAATTCAATTAGCGGGACTGAGAAGGGGGACCCGCAGAAGGCCATGAACGCGGTTGTGGACGTCGTACGAGGTGAAGGCGTTGCACGTGGTCATCCTTGGCCTGCGATGCTCGTCTTGGGTGAGGATGCAGAGCGAGACTTTCGGCTCAAGACCACGAGGGTTCTGGAGGAACTGGATGAATGGAGAGATGTCGTTAGAGGCGTGAATCTCGACACATAGATAACTGTGTAGATAGATGGAACTGTATTGAATCATGGGGTATCGCGACAAGATCGTACAGAGGACCAGCACGAGGACACACGCTGCGCGTAAAACGGAATATTCCCGTACTCTCGGGTCACCAGCAGCCACAACTCCAGGCACGCCCAATCAAGGTTCGACGTCAGATCCACTCTGCACCCATATGTGCCAGTATTCATCATCCATCCACGGAGGCCAGGGGTCGGAGGAGTTTGAGGTGCGGTTTGTTCGGGATGTAGACATTGGACCGATATAATTAATCAGAGCAGAGTACTCCGAGCGCCATTCTGGAAGTATAGTAGGTGGAAAAGAGGCAGAGCAAGAGGATTCCTTTAGAAGTATCAAAATAGTCTTGCATTCATCTGAATAGTAGGTCCCTCCTGACGCGCCGGGGGAGCATCTAGCGGGATTTGTACCATTCCAGAGAGGGAGATCAAAAATCACAGCTTCCAAAGTTGACGAGTGGATGGAAAGCGAGGCAAGAAGCACGGTGCGAGCTGTACGGAGGTTGACTGGTGCGATGGGGAACACGGCGTGCGATTGGTTTCCAAGACTGTCGATCGAGAACGCGTTCATGGATGACTGTGGTTGTCGACGTCCAGGTCGACGTCTAGGGGCTGAGGATCGGCAGCATTCGGAGGGGAGTGGGCCTTGGGCTGTGGGTTCCTTTGGATCGTTTCTGTTATCCCGCGCTGCCAGAAGACCTCATGTCGCCTGCTTGAACGGAGAAGAGTCCAGAAAAGGAGGAACGAATCTGGCATCAATCAATCATCGAGCTCGGAAAGGTCATAAATACCAAACATCTTCCATTGCCCTCTCTTTCACACCTCATGCCCGGCCAGCTTATCATAAATCCCCGCAAGGCCGGCGTCTCTCTGCGCGTCGTCGTCGTTGGTGGAGGTCTCGCCGGAATCGCCACCGCGTTCACCCTCCAACGCGGCGGCCACAACGTAACTGTCTTGGAAGCGAGCGATGGGACATCAAGGGTGAGCTCTTGCACTCCTCCTCGGTCGAATCGTCTCTGAGGTTCGTTCCAGAGTCATGGTGGAATACGGTGCGTGGGTCGCAGCGATCGAATGAATATACCCATTCATTCAATATTCGGCACAGCTCGCCACCCAACATGACCCGTATACTGAACCACTGGGGCTTGGGACCGCAACTAGCCAAAGCCGCCGTTAAATGTCGAAATTTCATCTTTCACCAATCCGACGGAGAGCTGCTAGGCAAGGTTCTACTGCACGAAGAATTCCTCAAGGACCTCATGGCCGATTTCGTCTTCATCCAACACGGCGACCTGCAGTCGATGCTCCTCGACCTCGCGACGCGTGAGGGTGTCGAGTTCCGCTACAACTCCCCCGTTCGATCAGTCGACTGCGACACGGTCAGCGTCACGCTCGAGGATGGGGAGCAACTGCACGCTGATCTCGTCGTCGGCGCGGATGGTCCCAATAGCATGGTGCGCACGGAAATCATGGGCGAGGAGATCATGGGCGTACGCGACGGGCACCTCAGTCTCACTATGGCCATTCCGACGGACCTGATGATGGATGACGAGGACCTGAGGCCACTAACCGGCGACGGAAATGTACGTCCCCGACGTTCTATGTCTTTACCTCGTCGCTGACCCCGCACAGTGGTGGGTATGGCTCGGCCCGAGTCTGCTCTTTCACGGGAGTCTCATCGTATGTTTTCTCTTTTCGGCCTTCCCAACACCGTCCTGACGCTGCGCAGCACGGCCGGAAAGAGTACTGCGTCATTATTGGGCTGCAAGGTGTCCCACAAGAAACGCTCGACCAGTATGATGAATCCTGGGACAAGTCATATCCAATAGAGCACTTCGGAATCGATTTTAGCAGCTACGATATACGGTGCGCCACATCCTCCCGCGTGCTTGCACTACTCATCCCGTACACAGAGTCCAGAAACTCATGAAGCTCGCACGGAAAGTGACACCCACAGTGCACTACCGTCGGCCAATAATGGAATCATGTGTCTGCGAGCAGGCGCGGATAGTTGTCGTCGGCGAGGCTTCACATGCACTCGTGCCCTCTGGCCAACACAACGCGGGTCTTTCGATCGAAGATGCAGAAACGCTCGGCGGCCTCTTCTCGCGGATACAACACCGTTCTCAAATATCTCGCATGCTTGCTGCGCACGAGGAGATCCGCCAGCCACGCTTCAGTTATGCACAAGACTGGGAGCTACGCAAGCGGTTTATGATGAGCGCGCCTCGCGGGCCCGAGCAAAAGGCGCGCGACGCAGGCATCCGTCGGATGCAGCTCTACAACGACTGGGAACACATTGACGAGACACGTTTCCGGGAGATGTGGGGCGACGAGATGGAGATGTTCTCGTATTTCGCCACGGACAAGGTCGACGACTGGTGGACCAAGTGGGGCTCACTCCTCGCTCGCGATACGGGCAAACCGGAGGTGCCCTTGACGCCAACTGTCGAAGTCTCAGTGTCGGGGCAACGACGCTCCACCTTTGTCTATTGACATATCTTATGATCCAGGATCCTGCGCATCTACATACGTGCATGCCCTTCCCACGTCGACCCTCACCGATGATACAATGTATCTATACCTATCTGTAGGATGCCCGCTGTATTTATCTCCATCGCATCGTCACGCCGCTATTCACGACCTTTCATTCCTCTTGCACATACCCTTCGAGCTACATACACACATCTGTACATGTACATCTACGAAAAGCATTCGGGGCAGGGCTCGAGCCTCTATGACAAGCATTTGTTGACAGGAATGATAGCGAGGTGAGGTGTGGGCGCCGTTCAGTGCTCACATGAGCAGAAAGAGGCGCCCGTGGCTTTTTTTTCATTTAGAGTTTGGTTCCACCAAGTTGGACCGGCTTCAGGCTGACGTTCGTAGATGTATTCGACAGAGCGGCTTGAATTTTCTAGTGGATATAGAGCAGCATCCCAACGAGCCCGCTCGTTCCCGGGGTGCAACCGATTTAGACGGGAACAGGTGCAGACAACTGCCTCGTCGGAGGACGGAATCAGATTTGAACGGAACCAAAACGGGATCAAAAACGATGCCCCAAAAGGCAGGTAGAAAGGCCTGGCGAGATATCAATGACGCAGCGTGGACAGTGGACATGCGATAGATAAAGCCGTATACACGGACTCCGAGGAGTCTCCCGTGCGCCCTATGTGCTCCTTTGGGCTGCAGCAGTGACTGGCGTAATTAATCGTGGTGGATTGGAATTTAGACCTTAAGCTGACCGTCCCGAATCGAGGACTGGACAGAGGGAATGGTTAGTTGGTGATCCGTTCGGAGTAACGAGTACATATGTATGTACCACAACTTTGTCGCCATCTATCACGATTTGCAGGCGATGCCACCAGACCAAGTGAGCAGCGAAACATCGGCGAAGGAAGCGCCGCTTGGATGGACGCGTCCTTCAATCTCTGCAACATTGCAAGGTTTGGACGTCGGATTTTGGCTCTCACCCACCGGCGGGGCTAGCCAAAATGGTAACATACCAATTGGGGATGTCTGTCTGTCTGTTTGCAATACTCTTGAAGTGAATTGAATATTATTAGGTTTGACCTCATCTCAATTCAACGTGATGAGATTATTTCCCCGGCTGGATAAGCGCAAGAGCCAAGGGAGGCCGTTTTCGCTGAAGGGTGCGGCACGCAGCGCGAGAGTGGAGCGTCGTTGTTCCGAGTCATTGAGTCCGACCAAATGGCGTCGCAGCATGGTCTCCGCAGTAGTCCGGAATCAAATTAAGACGACACTATTACATTCAGAAAACAATCGAATAGAAATGATGCTTTTCGTACTGAGGTGGGCAAGATAAAACTTGAAGCTTCAAGTCGACAACATGAGCATTCCAGTTCAATTTAATTTTTTGGCGCCCAATTGAAGGATTCGGGCTGTCTCAGTCTAATTGCGCAGATGGAAGACAAGTCGTGCCAGAGAAAGAGAACCAGTTCGGCTTAGACTAGCCGTTCAGTCGCGGCTTCACGCGCACTTTTGGCCTGCAATCCGCCGGCGGAAAGATGTGGCAAAGCAGATTGAAAAGAGCTTGGAAAACCAGGACAGACACCGCGGTGGCATCAGAAGACCGAACAGTATGTAGCTGGCCGAAAAACGCAGAGAGTGGCAAACTCGATTCGGAGACCATGGTGGTTGAGTTGCAAGAGAGCAAGTTACACGTGACGTCACTGATGTACTACTATTTTGAGATAGGGGCTCGACTCTTCGTTCAAACAAACTGCGAATCTCCAGAAGCCTTCTTCGCGCTCAAATCCACCAAGGGAAGATCCATCGTCGGTTCCGAGTCCGTCGAGTGAGGTGCCGCTGCACGGAACGATTCCCCGATTGTATGTACATGATGATGGCTCGTTTCACCGGCCATTGCCAGACGATTGTTGAGTAAGACGAGAAGAGTGTTGCTGTACAATTTGCACAATATGACCCCGGAGACTTGGTGGAGTCCGTTGTGAGCTTTGATGAAAAAGACGAGATCCACGATGGCGGCGATGGCTGTTACGGTTCCCGTTTCCACTGTCAGACGCATGACTTGGGGGCATTTAGTACCGGGGCTTCGAGTCGCCGGTGGAGCTACGTACGGCGCGTTAAGATGTTATTTGTGTGTTCGAGTGCCTGCGCGCGACTACGAAGCAGCTGTGGATGGAGCCATTATCATTCTGACCGAAAAAGGTAGGGCAACTCACGAAGAAAGTCATTGAGACCGCAATGAAAATATCCACAGTTGCGCTGGTTCCAAGTCTGATGCCGACGGCACGGACAAGACCTGAGGACCGTGCAACCTCGGAAGCATCGTGGTATATCTGAACAGCTGTCAGCACACGCTTCTCAACGGAGTTGGGCTCACATAATACCCAACAGCTCCACCTCCGCCCAGCTGAAGAAGCGCCAATAAGATGACCACGGAGAATGGAATCCAAGAGCCAGAAATGATGCATATCCGCCAACCGTAGAATATCTGGATTGGTCAAATCGACGTTCCCCGCCAGAAGGAAAGAGTAGGCACCTGCACTATGGCTCCGATGATGCTTGAGAGGATCGGTACGTTGAGGAAGCAACTGTACATGTCGTACAGAGCAGGGATACTTCCCCATCCATAAACGAACCACTGGAATCCGTCATAGGTCGCAGAGCACGTCTGAGCCCAGTCCAATGCATATACGACATAGACTACCTCATTCTATTGAGCGCTGGTCCGCGATAGATGAGAGAAGCGGGCTCACCGATGGTCTTCAAAGCCACCTTGTCCTTCGGGAAGCCGATATTGTAAATGTATACCTGGGTGGTGAGGACACCCAAAAGACTCCAGTTGAACAATAAGCCAAGCAGGCGAGGTCCTGCCCTGCGCTGGAGTTCAGTCGCGAGTGGATAAAGAATATTGCTTGCTTACAGCCATATTATATCGCTGTGCGAGGGGTTCTCTGGCGGGGGAGTGAGGACGTGAACCATGTTTCGTGGAAGAAGACTGGCTATCCAGAGACACTGCGATGTTTTATACACCGCGAGACGACATATCACTTGGTTCACTGCCTTTTGGTGGTCAAATGACGCTGGGCATCGCCCAACGATGAAGGGAGGAATGTTGGAGCGTCGAGCACCGTGAAGTTCCTCCAGTTCGATCGACATACTCCAAGAGGGTCAGAATATAGCGTAGAGTCCGCTGGCGAGCGCTGTGGGCTCATTTGAGTGCCAACAAGTTCAACGTTCAACTTGAAGGGCCGATAGTACTATGGTCGTAGATTTTAGGCGCCAAAATGACGCCACTGGAACAAGGACGTGATGCATGTTGAGGAAACCGCCAAGACGCTGTGTTCGAGTTCCATGTGGCCCTGGGGGAAAAAAAGTGAGAAATCGGATGGAACGGGTTGAGAGCAGAGTTCGGACAAATCGCGCCAAATAAAGTGCTGATCAACTTCGCTTGCTCTTCGCTATCATCTTAAGCCCTGGACGTCCTTCTTGCCTTTGTGCCGTCTGATCTTCAGACCTGTTGGTTTCTGGCTATATTAACTGCGGCTTTGGGCTCCTGTCTTTCTGAATCGACCGCTGGGCTCCCGCCGTCGGCGTCAATTCCGACACTGGAACTCTGGAAGTGCATCTGCATCATCCTGACGCTCTAGGTCGCTCTATGTCGAACACCTGCTCCTCTGAGCGAATTTCCGGTCTTGTTTCCGACCCAAGTTTCCGCTGTCGACACCGGGTCTTCTGTCTTTAAATTTCTCTGGTGTCGATTCGCGGGATGTGACCCGTTTGATAAATACTCATCTTTTCACAACTGCGTAGCTCATAGCACCGGGATTACAACAACATTATAAAGAATCACCAGCTTTCTGCGAGTCTCATCCAGATCCTCGACAAAAATGTTTCAAAGCAGCAAAGTCGCCACTTTCTTCTTGCTTGTATGTCTGCGCTATTCAATTCCCCCATGCATCTCTGAATCAAGTTGATCACAGATCGTGGCTGCTACCAAAGCACAAGAAACCCTCACAGTCACCCTAGACAATGTGCCTCAATTGCTCAGCGCTCTCGCGATGGACGAAACATTCACCTTGGCACCCCTCGACGATTTTGGTCTCTCGACTTTTCCCACCGCTGGCCTCAACGTCGTTGTCATGCAGCCCATCTCAGTCCTGGCCACCGCGTTGCCCGTCGCCACTCTCTCTGCCTCCGAGACGGGAGGCGACCTGTTCGTCGAGTTTTATAAGGCAGCTCATTTTGGAGGATTTCAGACTGAATTGATTGCAGGAGAAGAAGACCCTTCTGCCGAATCAGTTACAGTGGAATAATTGTATTGTAAAACCAAGTGCTTTGCTGCTGTGAATTGGTCACGGTTTCCGATTTTCAGCCATCGGCCTGGTGGCGGACCCATTCTCACCGAAAGGACAAACCTGTTTCTGCACTTCGACCTAATTTCCGAAGTTGCCACCTGTCTTCCAACGCCGGGACTTCGGCGCAGTGGAACGATCTTCTTGACGTTCTGATAAATTCCAACAGAACTTGTGGTAAATTCCCTTGCCATAGCTCATAGCACCGTACTATTTCAAAAGATGGCTTGAATTCCTATAAAGCCCTTGGCTCAATCGACGACCTTCACGAAGCGAACATGTTTTACAACCCAGTGGCGACCTTCTGCGTGCTACTTGCAGTCAGACTGTGGCTGGCACCAAGGCTCAGCAAACGGTGACAATGACCGCTCCGCCGGCCTCCCTGATCAGTGCCATGCATCAATATGCACGGCGAGGCCACTGTAGCACTCAACCTCCTCGGCCTGAATACCTTTCCAACCGAAGGTCTCGAAGTGGTTATCATGGAGAATGATGCCCACGTTGCAACTTTGCAAGCGCAAAGCGGCCAGAGGCGATCGCCAATGTTGCTCTCAGTCCCGAGATACTTATTGGGCCTTTTGTTGTAAATTTACAGAGTCTTATCGTATCGAATGAGGATACATACCGTGGTACTTACTAGTGCCTTCGAAATGTACTGGTTGAACTCGAGTTGAACAGCGGCACGTGTGTGCCGGTAAGCATCATTGATTTGGCATCATTTCGGCGATCTCAGTTTTCACCCACGATGCGAGCGTCCTCAGAACCGCCAGCGCGTCGCGGTTCAGTGTACCTTGCGCCAGAAGCCTGATATATAGGTATTAAAATTTGTACAGGCTACTACCACATACTTACTGCTAAAAGCCCTCAGCACTGCTCCACGGTCAAGACGGGCGAGGACAGCACCAGCATTCGATGTACCCCTTGAATCGACTCCCTCGGCAAACGGTGCATTCTTTTGAGAACCACTCCACACCTTCTGTCTGCCATTTGTGGCGTTCGGCGTCGTCAACAGGCCGGGAGAAGACGTCCGACTTTGCTTCGCGGCCACTGATGTGTCCGACTCTGCCATCCCCAGGATGAAGATGGTAATGTACTCGCTGGATTCAGGCGACACTTGGACATCGTGGTCCCCCAGCTAGGTAGTCAAGACGCAAAATATCCATCGAGAGTGCGGGCACACTCCCCATCGGCAAGAGAAAAACCTTTTAGGTCGAACTCTAGTTTGGCATTTTCTTCCGCGACAGCTGCACTTCCTTTCCGACAGCGCGCTACTCCTCCACGGCATTTGCGAGCAATATAAAAGCCAGGCCAATTTTTCGCTTTTTCCATCAACCATGCGCTCCACTGCTTTCTTTACCGCCTTTTGCCTTTTCGTCTCTGCTGCCTCCGTCTCCGCCAGCGCCATCGCTCTCCCCGATGCTGAGGCCTCCGTAAAGGCTCTCAACCGCAACGGTCATTACGGCGCGCCAACTTCTCCCTGGGAAGGCGGCGCTCCAGGCTGGTGAGAAATGCACTTAAAGAAAAAGAAACTATGACCAAGTGAACTTTTTTCAGGTACTTTGGACGACCCGAGAACGCTCCCAAGGGTCTCCTCTGTCTCGTCGATAATGTAGTCCATCCCTAGACTTGTCGTCTGCCGCTTACGCCAAGCTAGTTGTTGTGCCTCATCCTCAGTCTTTTGGACCTCTGCCCGAACGCAGCTCCGACCATCCCGCCGCCGCCTCCGCCCGTCGGCAGTCCTCCCCAGGCTCCCGATCTCCCCGGCGGATACAACTGGGTCTTCACCAATCTGACCTGCGCAGCACAGAATCCATCTTATGAGACGTTCGGGATCGCAGAGACCTTTGAAGGTGCGCATTTCCTTCTCATATACATTCGTTGAATCTGAAAATCTGGCCCATCTAGACTGTGCGATTATGTGCAACTCCGTGAGCGGCTGCGTCTGCGCCAATTGTAAGGTTTTTTTACATGCTTCCTTCGCTGCTTGACTCGTCGCAGCGTACCACGACAACAACGCTGGTGCGGGCAAGGTATGCATTATTCCCATCCTCTTGTTGTTGTTCGTAACTTATGGGTCGTCAAGGACTTCACCACCGAACTCACCTGCTCCTTGTTCGACGGGCATATCACCGCCGCCGACGCCATCAACTGCGGTAAGCAGCAGCAGCAGAGCCCGCCGGTGGGGGTGACGGTCATTACCGAGAGTTATGCGTATTGCCGCAACGGGCTGTAGGGCGGCGCCGCTTGGACTCAGTATCGCTTCGTTTTTCTTGATCATTCATTGTTTCGAACTCTGCGCGTTCAATTGTAGACATCTTGTTCTGAATTTAGGGGCGACTCTGCTCTTTCTTTTCCGAATGCCCGACATGGATCAATACCAGCCTAGATCGAAGTTTGTGTAACTCTGGGACTTGAAGTTGGCTCCTATATGGACGCGTATCAGCCCAGCTTTCATGAGTTTCATTAATGCAATTCTCGAATTACACGACGGAGTAGATACTTACTTTCGTCGACGCGTTCAAGACGCGTCCCAGTGGCGGTGCGGATGTTTGGCATATTTGTCCTCAGTGATCCGAACCCACTTGTACCTTGGTTGACTTGCGCTGAGCAGAGACACTCATCCCGACCAGAAGCCAAACGAAGCCGCGTTCATCTCAGACGTCTATTCTTCTCCTGTTTGAGCCTTTGGACAGCGTCGAGGCACTTCTTGGAATTTGATTCTAGTCTAGTGTTGCTGCGTCTGCGTCTTAATTCCGCTACATGTATGGCCAGGGGTACACTGGCTCCGGCCGACATCGACATCATGCCATTTTCCTTTGCCGCGGCGGTACCTCTCTTCATTCACCATGTTCCACTTCATCTACGGGCAGTCTGAACAGATGATCTTGCCCTATGCATATGGTGCAGCTCGCGACACCGGTCAAACTCGCTCAAGTTTCAAATTCCACTGACAACTAACCTACGACTAGGACAACGCGTTCATCCATTAATCAACTCTTTTTGTGGTCCTCAGCCCCTGGTTATAATTGCGTCGCGTTCTATCCCCTTGTGCCCGCCACTGTATCGGTTAATCGTCTGGCGGCAAACATCAAGTTCCATTCAGGACCAGCAATGTCAGAGCCTCGGGTAGCCCAAGTCAAGTCTTGTCGTAGGCGGGGGTCAATTTTAGTCCCCGGCTCCTGTAAACGGCATACCGTCGTCGTGTAATCGGCAAGTTAGCCGGCAGGCACTGACCGCTCTTGGCCCCTCTCGGCACTCCGGCATGTTCAACTTCGACTTCTGTCTGTCTGTCCATCATCCATACATATCATACTGCCCGTCACTGCCTTGCGGCGCGCCCTTGATGATTTACGACTGCATATACACGTTTTTTGCAACCGCGCGGTGAATGACGTGGCGAAATGATGTGCCATTTCTTTCGATGTCCATTGCCTTGAACCTCTCTTCAGCTTCGGGGAGGACATGGCACGCAAAGCTCTTCCTGGGTCGAGATGTAATTCGTACGCATCTTTTCCTCATCCCGCGACCATGATGACTTCACTCAAGCCGCTCAGGTACTGTGGCCTGGAATTATCACCGCACAAATGTCAATCACTCCGTTCTGCAGAAGGTTGTGTACCTGGATGTCCCTTGATGACAATATCCATTCACTCGCTGTGAATCAATCGCGGGTCCGGATTCACAACACGATGCGCATGAAGCCCGGAGGACGCAATGCGGCTCGAAGCTCGAAAAGGTTCTTGTTCCGAAGGCAAGGGCATGGATTCTGGCACTACCGCCAATATCACTGGGGAAAATCGAAGCTGTTTCAACCAAGTCATCCAAGGACAGATGTCACCTGGGGAAAAGATGGGACAGCTGGCAGGGTATGTATACGTACGACCCAAAGCTATAAAGACCACATTCTGAACGGTGTTGAAATTGTGCGTCCACCAACTCACATCTGCAGCAACAAAATGCGCTTCACCACTGTGTTTACCGCCCTCGCGGCTTTCGCCGTCGGCAGCGTCTCCAACGCCCAGTTCTCAGGCGAATCGATCACCAACGCGCTCACCCTCACTGCCCAAAACCATTACGGCTCACCCAATCCGCCCTGGGTGTTCGGTGCCAAGCCAGGTTTTTCCCACGGTTGTTGCCATAATTCAAGCTAACGTTTGCTAGGTTGGTACTACGGCAAGGGAACTCCCCCGGTTGGAATTGCTTGCTTCTTGGACGAGGTAGGCGTCGTACTTCACCAGGGCGTTTGACCAAAAAACTGACGCGCTTGTAGCTCTTCTGCGAGCTCTTGGAGCTGTTCCCATTCTGCTTCCACTGCCCCAAGCCCCCGCCCCCACCCCCGCCGCACAAGCCCCCGCCGCCCCCGGAGTACAGCCCCAGCTTTTACAACGAGACGTGCGCTACGCAGGACTCGAGCTTCATGACTTTCGGTTTGGTCGACACCGTTGCTGGTGCGTATTTGCTCGCTTCCCGTTTGTTCGGAATACACGAGGGATTGATAATACCCGACAGACTGCGAGGCCATGTGCGACACCGTCTCTGGATGCACCTTTGTCAACACGTACTTTGATATCAACGGCAAGGTACGATCTCTCTTGTCTGACTAGCTGGAAGATAACTAAACCCCTTTGAATCGCAGAACGGCAGCACCCTCCTCACCTGCTCGCTCTTCAGCAAATGCCTCACGGACGCCTCGAACGACAACTGTGGTGGGCAGGACCAGGGCAATGGCGGGCTGACGGAGATTCAGAACTCGTCTGGGTTCTGCAAGGCCAAGCCTACTGCTTGAACTGCGAGAGGACTTTGAGATGTTGATGAAAACTCGAGAGTTGATGAAAGGGACTTTTTTGGATACAGAACGGATTATATTTTTACTTGGTTGTCTTTTTTCTTGGGATGCGCGTCAAACTTTTATTTTACCTTGATACGAGGGCTCGAAGTTGAAGTTGAACATATCACGTGCTCCTGGTTGAAATTTCCTCCAGCCAACCTCAGCCAGCTGCAAATTTGGAACATTCAGCACGCCATAGTTGACAAACGGACTTCTCAGTTGCTCTAAAACTCTATCATAAGCATGTCTTTTGGTGGTAGCTTGACCCTGGTCCCTGGCATCATGTCAGTGATCCTCTCAGCGGAGTCAGCGCTGGCGACCGCGGTGCCGAAGCCCGGGAACTCGATATTTGAATGGTAGTGGCACTATTGGGGAGATAGAACTTGATATCGGCGAAACTCAGTTAAACGGCGCTGGTATAAAAACCACAACTCGAAGCACTTTCGGAAGACAAGGCCAAAATGCACCTCGAGCTCTTTCTCGCGCTCACCCTCAGCACCGCCGGTGCTGTAGCCCGAACCTCGAGCGCGCCCACCTCCGCATTCAACACAACAGAGACGTTATCCCCACCGGCGTCGAGTACATCGAACTCTGGTGGGCCTCGAACTGCGCAACGGTGGACGCGAGCTACATGACGTTCTTCTTGACCGACACCGTCGACGGTAAGCACCCAATGTCATTCTAATACAAGACGGGTGACCATCCGATCTACGAGCTAGAATGTATGGCTCAGTGCGACTCTACCAGTCACTGCACTTTTGTCAATCCCCACTACGATGTAAACCGCATGGTGAATGGGCTGTGGGCCACTCCAAACAAACCTTTTCTACAACATTGAATCGTCTTACCCAGGGCTGCGACGCTAGCATGCAGCTCACCTGTTCTCTCTTCACGTGAGGCTGCCCTTCGCTGCAGCAGCATAAGTTCAATAGATCTAATGTTTTTCTTCACGACCAGCGAATGTCTTTCGGTTACCGCGAACACCAACTGCGGCGGGCAGGATCAAGGCGGGGACGAACCGGAGCCCGGCTCGCCGACTGCAATAGTCGACTCTTCTGGGTATTGCAAATCCAGCCCCACGATCTGGGGGCGTCGAATTAAAGTCTACTAATTTGTATCGGGCAAGTAAGGATGGATGAATATGAACGTCAGCTAACAGAAAGTTCCGAACTCACACTCTATAACCTGGCCCTTTCCATCCGCTCCGTCATCGCCTTCCAAAACTGGTCCGCATCCACAAACCCAACCAAAAGCACCTCATCTCCCTTTCCCTTCCTCATCAGCCCTCGAAAAAAATCTGTCGCCTCCTCATCGCGATGCCAAAATCGGACATCATCCACATCCTTCCTGAACGGCGCTGCAGCAGTGAAATCCAACGATCCCCGAAAGACGAACGTGGATTCGTCAAATGTCGCCATGGGGGATATGAGCAGGGCCTCGCGGTGTCGCAAGGAGATGGTGCGAGCGATGGTGAGGTGCTCCGGTAGGGCTTTCCTCAAGGATTTTTTCCCGCGCGGCACTCGAGGGTACGTTTTGCCAAACACCTTCTCCGACTGTACCAAGCTGCTCAACACGGCAGCGAGCGTCGTCACCCACAGTCCATTGGGGTGAAGAGGAATGACGTTGGCGAACAGCTGAGCGAAGAGTTGCGCCATGATACCTGTCCTTTGAAGCGAAGGACTCGATACAGTGAGTCCTGTATGTAGGACGGCGCGGCCATCAGGCAGGTCGGGGACAGTGAGGTACACAGCAGAGGTGAATGCCACGGGTTGAGATCCATGCGGCGAAGGTTCGTCGTCTTCGTCGCCAGAGTATGCGAGCAGGATAAGCTTGTCGTCCAGCGCGTCTGGTCTGGAGCTCAAGCACTGGTAGTCTGGCACAGGATTCAGACCTGCCCTCGCCACTTCCAGTAGATCTCGGCGCAGCAGCTCCTGCTCGGACGAGGAGAGAGTGAGCCCTGGGCGGTTGTAGAAGCGGAAGAACATATCGGAGGTAGCCCACAAAACACCTTTATAAGACGGCTTTCCGTAATCTGCGGAGGTCAAATTTGGGAGGCCGTGAAGGCCGTTCAATTGGCCGTGGAGTTGCGAAGCTACCGGGCCAAGAGTCGACGGCTGTGTTTTTGGAAGAGAACTTGCAGAAAAGCGGATCTTTAGCCCGAGAAGGAAGTCCGTACTTAGAAATGACCATAAGAGACCCGAGAGAGCCATAACACAGTCCAGAAGACAAAGTAGAAGGTCATCCTCGAGCCGCAGATGGACATGGTCATGGTACGGAGCAGAAGCCAAACAAGCGAATGCAAACATATCCCAAGATCCAATTTACTACGCAGTGTACATGCTCTAAATTATATCCACTGGACCAAAATATACTACAAGATGCATTACAGAGTCCCTGAGCACGGATGCTGCTCTCCAGAATAATATACGTTTTGAAGATGTAATGTCGCTTCACAATCTAGGCGACTGAGGGGCGGGAACTGGCGCGTACTTTGCCTGGACGAAACTCAGCGAGCTGTCGACGAAGCAAAGGCGAGGGACACGCACCATCTCGTTCTCCTTCCTCTGGAAACCACACTTGACGTAGAAAGCTGGAGAAACACATGCATGCATGAGCCGACGTGGCACGCGGTGCGGGGGCGGGGGATCAAAGAACTCACGAATGTTATCATCGCTGCAATTCAGAATCGTCTTGTAGCACCCTCCGCTCTCGCTAATGTGCGTCAACGCCTGGATAATCCGCAGACCAAGCTTCTTCCCCTGCTGCTGCTTGTCCACGGCAATGTCCTCAATGTGCCCGACGCTGCTCAGCCCGTGCAGGAACTTGCGCTCGACGAAGAGCGAGCCGGCGCCCACGATCTTGTCCGTCTTCTTGTCGACGATGACGAGGGAGTAGTAGGTCTTGGCTGCCGCGCGCATGCTATTGAATTGGGCGACCCAGGCTGCTTCACCGAGGTCGGTCGCGACGGTGAGAACGGCAAGTACGGAGAGGTGCCCTCGGCGGTGGTCTGTCGACGCGAGGGGACGGATCTACGAGCGGTATTCAGTGGCGGGTTTAGACGCAGGGGTGCCAACGCACATGGACATCGGGATGAAGTTGGCTCTTGACTTCAGGAGAGATGAGGTCGGCCGGAAAGAGAAGGTCGAGCTCGTTGTCTGGCGTGAAGGACATGGCTAGGGAGTCTAGTTGGTGGTGGGGTGGTGTGGGTACAGGGCGGCCATTTTAATCCAGCGCCGTTGCGTCACTGCCACAAACGGAAGCTGATCACGGCTGTCACAGCGAACGTTTGAACTGCCTGTGATCAACGTATTCAATGGGCGGCCTTTCGTTGTCGGGAAGAAAGTGACAAAAATACTCAGGCTCGGAGACATTTCACAAAATCAGAACTCAAGTTTACGACTTTTAAACAAGTTTATAACAATTTTGGATGCATAGGATGGTCGCACTGAAAAACCAGATGCGAAAGACCTTCAAGGCAACCTTCTGCCCGAGAAGCCTGATCCTGTCACGGTCAGAAAAATGACGTTGGCCAAGGGCACAGAAACATACCTAGTCAAACGGCCACACCCAACTTGTCCTCCACGAACTTGAACTCTGTCGGATCGAGTTGCAGCGTCAGGCTCTCGGAAATCGACCTCCAAAGCGGCGGAGTGACAGCCTCGAACACAAGCGAATTTACCGACGTCTGTGTTTCCTCCTCCGAGTCCTCATCAACCATGAGCAATCGGTTGTTGAATAGCACAAGCAGCGCGTTGCTGTATATTTTGCACAACACGAGGGCCAAGGCTTCGTGTAGTCCATTGTGCTCTTTGATGAAAAATACGAGGTCGACGATGGCAGCGAGGGCGGTTATGGTGCCCGTCTCAATCGTTAGTCGGATAACTTCGAAGAAAAGTCAGCCGAATTTCAACAACAAAGACAATGACTTACGGCGGGTCACTATGCCATTACAACTACTCGTCGCCTTGTTTCCTCGACGGTTCAGAAGCTGGAGACGGATCGTTTGAGTGGAAAGGATGGTACACGCTCAACTCACACAATAAGTCATCAACGCTGCGATAACAGTGTCCACCAGCGCGCTCCCGCCCAGTCGAGTCGCCACCGCTCGAACGAGGTCGGGGGATCGGTTCTCCTCCGATGCATCCAAGTACGTCTGAATGAGATGAGTCACGGTGTTTTCGTCTTTGGCAAACTCACATAATATCCCGCAGCAACACCCGCGCCGAGTTGGATCAGGGCAAGAAAAACAATGAACGCGAATGTGGTACGTGACCGCGAGATGTTCCATATGCGCCAGCCGTAATATATCTGGTATCCGTGAAGAAAAGAACAAGAAGCGGTGAGTCGACCCACCTGGACTATAGCCGAAATGGTGCTGGTGAGGATTGGGACATCGAGGAAGGTGGTGTACAGCTCGTACAGATCAGGGACGTTGCCCCACCCGTACACGAACCATCTGAATCCGTCATACGTCGTCAAGCACGTCTGCACCCAGTCTAATATATAGGTGACATAAACTACAAACGAAATTAGTTGACCTTTTTCTTATAGAAAAGAGGTGTTCACTCACCGATAATCTTCGATATCCGTCTGTCCTTCGGAAAACTGACGTGGTAAACGTAGACTTGCGCACTAAGGATACCAAGGAGGGCCCAGTTGAGGAGGAGACCTGTTGGCTACGTCAAAGTGGCGTCTGTGAAGAATTTGGAGCACCCTGACCGATGAGCCTTGGACCAGCTCTGATTAAATCAGACACAAACTCCAGAAGACGGCTTGCGACTCACAGCCAGATTATGTCCTCGCGAGAGGGATCCGTAGGTGGTGGGGTCAGGACGTGGACCATTGTGATAAAGGTGCCTCTTGTCAAGGAGTTTATAGCTACTGCGAGCCAAGCGTAAGTGCGCCTTAGCTTTCATTCTTCGGTGATTCGAGGAACTTCAGGGTCCTTTGTGGTCGGGATACCCGGGCGTGGGCATTGTCGGCAAGGTTCCAAAGAGAGCAAATTGCTATACAAAGCAAATTGTGCGAAGGATTAAGCGTTGTCTGCTCTTTTGCAGCGTACGCCGTAGAGGGAAATGCTGTCGAGGTGATGCCGTTGCGACCGATAGCGACTCTACAACGTCGACGAGAGGCTCGAGATTGACCAAGTGAAGCCGGATTTCAGGGAAGACGGCCAAACGTAAGGTCAAAGCGAGGATGAGCGCATTAATGAGCCTTAACCAGGCAGATACTGGCAGAACGCAATGAGGCTGAATCAAGCAATGTCGGGCATCTCCGGCCATCAAATTTTCAAATGACTTGTTCCTCTCTTCCACTTCAGAAACAGAGATTTTAGTTGCTCGAAGCCCGGCCAATCTCACCACACGAACTTGAAGGGCGGGCTCATCCTGGCATGATGCAAGACGAAACGAGAACTCAACACAGGCGTGTCAGTCCTGGTCCGCTGATCCGACTCTCCGAGTTGCTCTGGTGCAGGGCTTGTTCAGGGCAGGGTCAGGCCCCAGGCCTACCAATCCATAATACAGCACCGCCCGCTGGCGAATAGCCCCAATGACTCTCAAAATTACCGCCGATTTCGTCAAGACATCGTCATATCCCGCGGTCGGAGGAGCTGACTTTTTCCGAATCGGCTAGCCGTAATTCTGCTGGGCGTATAATCTTTCCCCAAGTCATCTCTTCTGATATCAGTCCAGCTACCATTGAAATTTGGCTCGCTGTCGGGGGACTTTACTGAAATCCGTCGGGCATTTCTCTCAACGAACACTTGAACCTGTTCGGAGGTGCTCGGCGACATCGGGAATCATTACTCTAGCCATTCATGAGGACAATGTACCCATGTGGAGATTCCCCACCGGTGACCGCTCCCTACCCGTCGCGGGACCGTGTTGCCTGGGCTGTGCTGTACCCGAGAGTATATAAAGGAATGATCGGGCGGGCACGCGAGCATGCATTTTTCCAAAGTCTATGCTCAACTTCTTCAAGATCTCCCTCCAGAGCTCGCCGAAAATAGTTTTCAGTACCGAGAGGTGCGTCGACTTCATTCTGCACCCGCCCATCATCTTCTGACCCTTCTTTCCAGCTCAAAAAGCTGATCAACCAAATTGCGACCGAGTTGTTGGCTCTTGGGCTTGAGCCTACAGTTCTACACAATTTGCTGCAATCCGAGGGGAAGGGGAAGGGAAAGGAGAAGGAGACCGCACCCACCGTCTTCTATGAACTCGACACCACGTCTGGCAAGATTGAACCGCGTCTGCGCTTGTGGGTCGAGCCCCCGACCAGTCGCGTCGAGGAAGTTGGAGAATTCGAGATAGAAGGTTCATCTTCACTCTCTTCCCAGGTTTCTCTGTCCTCCGCTCTGCAGCGGCACCCAGAGTTCTTGTCGGGGCTCAGAATAGGGAGCCAAGTGGAGGTCGTCATCCCACTTACCTCTGACTCTGCTTTCTTTCAGCTACTGGCAACGAGCCTCCAAACCCTCCAGGCGCATCTCGTCACGATCAATGCACAGTTCGTCCGGACACTGGTCGAGTTGACTAAAACCGTGTCCGACTCTGCTCGGCCTGCATCATCTACCTCGTCGGGATTTAGAGTCCTCTCTGGGCTCAAGAGTGACGCAGGTGGCGTGCGCGTCGGGGCATCAAGCGCCAAGAGCGACTTGAATGCATGGCGGGAAATCTTTGCGCTCTATGTCGAAACCGAGATTTTCGAGAGCATTCACGAACGGGACCGGGGTGAACGGTCTGTTGAAGAAGCCCAAAACCGGCTCAGGAAGTTCGCCGACCGGATGACGGCACGAGGACTAAAGGACGGTCATCTTATGAAGCTCAAGCAGAGCCAGGACGCCTTGGACTGTTTTCTCCAGCTCAACGTCTTCATCTTGAACGTAAAAAAGGTGCTTATATCACCCACTTCGGACTGTCCAATCTTAATATCTCTTCAGTTCGAGCTCGCTAACGCCGAGGCAACGCGGAAAATTCTGAAAAAGCGTATGAAACGCACCGCACTCCCCACGACAGATTCGAACAACCTGAACTCCCTATCTCTGATACCTGTAATCGACGGTTCTCTTCCGCGAATTCTGGTACAGGAGCTCGGTACCACACTGCTTCCTATCATCCCGTCGCTCGAGGACTATCAGTGCTTCATCTGTATGAGTCTCGCGTTTAAACCCATCCGGTTAGCTTGCGGGCATCTCTTTTGCGTGCGTTGCCTCGTCAAGATGCAGAAGAGGGGCAACGGAGACTGCCCGATGTGCCGCTCGCCGTGTGTACTCGTTGCAAACAGATGTACGTTGTATCCGTGCTTGGTTCAACTTTGCTGATGTTTCGCATTTTAGCCAACGTCGATTGGGCGATGCTCAATTTCATGAGGGACTGGTTTCCAGAGGAAGCCACCGTCAAGCTCAAGCAGAACGAGCGCGAGGCTGCTCAAGAACAGCTTGAGGAGCTCGGTCTTCCGGAGGAGCGTTGCATCATGATGTAGAGTTCGGAAACAAATACGCAAGACATACATTGAAACCACCGATGTCAGAACCAGAACTACTCGTCTAAATCCAGGTTGGTCGATACATCTCTCCAATCGTCAATCACCTTCAACATGCTGTGGCATTTCTCACTAATACCCTGCACCGCTACGTCCCCGAGCAGAAGATAAAGCGGCCACGGTCGTCCAGCAGCCTTCCCCTCCCCTCGAACAACATCCGTTAGAACCTCCATTGCCTTGACCGGGTCACCTTTGATAAACCCATCAATAGTCTCGAACCACTTGATATACTTTTCGCGATCGGCATCGTAGTCGGGGATCTTGTTGTCCAAAAAGTACGGTACGGAACCCAGTGCATGAGTCCGGAAAGCCGCTGGCTCGACGATGAGCATGCGGATTGAGAATGGGGCGATTTCGGACGCGAGAGTTTCGCTGAGGCAGCGGAGGGCGGCTTTGGATGATGCGTAGATACCTGGGCGGATATTTCAGCGGCGTAATAGAGAAGGAAATATTAACTCCGACCAGTGGATGGGTTTTCGGGTCGCCAGCTGGTTCTAGAACCCATCATGACGATGGTTCCGGACCTCTTTGCGCGCATGTATGGGAGGACCGCATTGGTTACATCCAGCGTCCCGAAGACATTTGTCTAATGAGGTTAGTGATAGTTTTGCGAGCTTAGCTTCAGGAACAGTATTCACCTCAAATTGCCGCCTCAACTCGGTGGAACTATCCCAAGAGTGAGTTAACCCCAAGATTAATGCCAATGAAAAGTCACCCCGCCTCCTCTAACAACCCTTTGGCTCCGTATCCAATATTGTTGACCAACACATCAATATGCCCCCAAAACTCGACGGCGCGAGCAATCACACCCTTGATCGTCTCTTGGCCGGAAACGACATCGAGCTCCAACAGTCGGACGTTCTCCGCGTGGGGTTCATTCAGGTAACGTTCAATCTGTGAGAGCGCCCGTGCCGTCGCGATAACGCGATCTCCGCGAGCCAGGACAGATCGGACGAGACATTCACCAAAGCCGCCCACCGCCGAGGTCCCTTGACGTTCGGGTCAGTGGGTCTGCGAACAACAAGAAAGGGAGTACAAGTACCGGTAATGAGCCACACTTGCTGAGTTTCCATCTTGCGTCGTGGTCAAGTCGTGGTGGGAGTGGCCGAATGACTCGACTCTTACTTGATCCGTACTAGTCCTTCTGGCAGATGGCCGATGCCCGGATGCCCACATATTAACTTGAGCGCGGCCATCCGGGCTGCGGTTCAAAAAATGACGAAAGTTGGACGCGACGCGGCGCGTACATATCAGTGGCATCACCAACATCGAGATCATATGATCGTTCGAGTGACCAATTCAAAACTATTCATGTCAAAAAAAACCGCCGCAGTTGAGCAGAAAATACATCAAAAAATACACGTACAGGGTCCAGAATACTCGGCATGGCAGTGCATGTAACCAACTAGAAAATTGAGTGCATCCAGACCGTTCCAGTACGCGGATTCACGCTCGGCCCTTACCCTTATCATTCCCAGATCTCAACACATCCTCCAAAAACTCAACAGCCTGCGGCGGAAATCTCTCATCCAAGGGCTCCAGATTGAGAGGCACAACAACTGGCCAGTGATAATAGCTCGAGATTGGGTATGTGAGCTGGATGCTCGCCCGAGGTGGCGGGTATGACCGCGTGTTCCAGTCTACACGAAATACACCGCTCGTGCATCTGCCTTGAAAGATGTAGGTGCTCGTCAAGGGCAAAACCCGGCCGTAGATGTCGTGTGTGCGGGTGTGGTGCCAAAATCCGTATTTGCTCGATGCCACGGAGGACCGGATGGCAGCCAGGCCCGCCTCGAATGCGCGGCACGCATGCTCCGTGGCGCTCTCCAGCCGCACGTCGCACGTCAAGATGAACCCGTGCTGCAGTCGCCATGTAAGTCTAGGTATACGGCGGGTAACACCATGATCTCGCTACGCACCTTTGTCCTTCCAATGGGTGGCACAGGGCAGGAAGGTGTAGGAGGTTGCAAAGGATACTCCACTGTACCATAGAACTCTCCGATGTGCGGCGTGAAATGGTGATACACGCCCCCTCGGCCTTGGGCTGACGACGCGAGGAGCATGATCCCTGTCTTGCCACTGAACGCATACGCCTTGACCACCTCGATCGACGCAAGCTGCTCGCTGAGGCCAAAGGCAAAATGACATAGACTGCTGTCGGCGACTTCGGATTCGTGCCATGGCATGGTTTTGGTACTGGTGGTCGTGGTGGGGGGAGGAGAAGAGGTTCGCTTCGACAACAAGGAAGCAGCTGAAAAGAGGGCCACACAAACACGAGGCAGGGTCCTTTATATCGCCCACAAATCGCCCACAAAAGACAATGGCCACAGTAACCAATCAAACTTGGATCAAAACCTGGTCAGCGCCGACTCCAAAGTCCTCTTTGCGAAGGATTCCACAACAACTGCCCAGATAGAGCTGCGCACAAGGGAATACCGCCCTCCCAGGAGATCTGGCAGAAGATCGATTACCGGCCGGAATGCGTCACTGCTCTACAGCTTTTGTCCCATATAAGTTCATAGCCTTCAATAAAGCCGTCAAGAGGCCGTCGTGCCGCGGTCCTGGGTTTCACATTAGAACGCCACGAGAGGTAACACGAAGCAGGATATTTGGCTGCAGAGGAGGCGAGGCAAGTGGGTTTGAGCAAGATGCACCAATTGCCATTTAGGGTAATCGGATGAAGTTCCCACGCCCTTCCCGTCCTCAGTGAGCACTCAGAAGGTTAACAAAATCTCCGACATTAGCCCCAATCAGGGTAGGAAGAGCAAGGCACGCACGTCAAGAACATATCACACGAGGAGCAAAGGCACACATGCGCGGGAAACGCGGGTGGAGAAATGTCAAGTCCCAAAGAAGACGATTGTTGTTACAGACAGAGTCAAAGGTGTTGCAGGAGGGTAGAGAGTATGGTAGATAGTAGGTACTTGGTGGGCAGGCGGTGGTGGTCACAACAGCAAAAAACAGCGTGCATGCTAGCGCTACGGGATGGATGTAGCAGCAGTAGCACGTATTAACGGCACAGAGGCCGGGAGGGCAGGGACGCGCAGGGTGGAGGAGAGGATGGAGGAGGCAGTGCGGCATTGGGTAGGTACGCGCTGCGTCATGCGCGGGTATGAACGAGCCGGGTAGTAGTCGTAGTACGATTTAGGGCGGCATCACAAGCCTTGGATCTGCACGATGAGGAATTGCTTCTCGTCGCTGAATTGCTCGTCTGTCGGTGTCTCAGCGTGCATCCAAGGAAGGGGGGAGCTTGGAAGACGACATACCCTCCTTGTCGTTGTGGAAGGTCTTGAGGAACGCAAGGAGCTTGTCCTTGTTTCTCCGAAGGATCGTCTCAATCTGCGGCGGCTTCTTGGGGTTCGCGACGAACACCTGATGACGAGACATCAGATACAGCACAAGCGCAGACAGTGACACGCGCACCTTGAAGACATGGAAGGCCTCAAACTGAATGTTCTTGCTCTTGTCCCGGAGCAGGTTCATCATCATCTTGAGGTTCGCCTCGTTCGCGATGTACTTTGTCATGACATTAAAGTTGGCGCGGTCGAGCAGAATCTCGCCAAGCAGCTTCAGGGACTGCCGCTTGGTGACGTAGTTGTTGGAAAGAATGAGGGTGGTGAAGGAGGAGAAGAACTGGGACAAGTTAGATACAGCATGGGTTTGACACAATAAACGCACTCGGTCGTAGTTCTTGTCCAGATACTCGGCGACCATGGGTTTGTGCCTCGTCAGCGTCTCCTTGAGGTTGGCAAACGCATCGCACGATATACCGAACGTGGTCGTTTCGATGTAATGCGGGAACTTGTAGAATCTGCGAGCGCCGTCAGCGTCGGGATACCCACTAAGCAGCGGGACTGACTGATCCGAGTACAGCAGGATCTTGCTAAGCTGTTCGTGGCGCAGCATCTCCTTCAGTATCATCCCGGTATTGAGCGCGACCTCCTCGTTCTCGTAGCCTGCAAGGGCGGCGAAGATGACCTCGTGCTTGCCAGTCAGGTACTCGACGGTCGGCCATCGGGCACCTATCTGTCGTCGCAGAAGGTTGTTGAAGATCTGAACAACATCCTTCCGAGCCTCAAACTCGAAACGAGCGATGTTGACGACAAGATGGTGTAGCAGATCGGTGTTGTACGTCTCCTGCGCGAGCTGGGCGACGAGTTCTGGTAGTGGGTCTGAACCCGTCGTGAGCACGCTGTGGTAGCAGAAGTCGGACGCGGGCTACACACCACCATCGCCGTATAGAATCCCCTTTATCTGCTGTAGATTCTTTGAAATGTCCTCGGCAGCCTAGTACAGGGCCGGATTAGAAAACGCGATGGCGATGTAGAGATATGGCGGCGCACCTTTCGCCGAACCTCTCCACCTGGCGCACCATGGTCTAGTCTCGGGATTGCGTCTCGTAGGCCGCGAACGAGGTCTGGGGGAGTCCGTTGCTTTGTCTTGAAGAAATTCATCTGAGGGGCCAGACGGAGGACCAGAACAAGGAAGAATGAAAGACAAAGAGACGAAACGCCAACGCGGGAAAAAGAAAGAAAGGCTGTAAAGCCCTAGTTGGTGGCCAAAGCGGTTCGGGGGTGGTAAGCTGCCAAGGCGTTGTTGACTCTCCTGCTGATATCCCAATTGGGAATCTGCCTGTCAACCAAACTCGTCGCGGATAAATCTCTAGTTTCATTTCTCTGCAGCCACCGTATTGCGCTGCAGTCTAGCCCAATCTGTGACCCACTTGGTTGTCCCTCCTGCTATCGTCTGTGGGTCTTTTCAAGTCACCAGATGTCCTCCGAAACCCAAATTTGGCCCGCGAGATGACGTCGTCTCATCGGCTCCAGCCTCCGAGCCTACTCGTGAGTATTTGAAACTTTTTTTTTTCGGTGCACGATGCTTCGTTTCAAATTAGCAATCTGACGACTTGCCGTATGGTCCCTGAATCAATGGAGCTCTCAATTTTTACAAAAGGGAATGGCCTAGCGCCTCGAGCGGCTGGGCTGTGGAATCAGCCCATATGCAAAACTTGCGATGGATTGGCTATTCCGGTTTATTACACGCGACGCGACCACCTGCTTGCTCTGCTCCACCTCCTGTCCGCAAATTAACTCCACCCTGACCCTGAATGAACGCCTTTAAAAGCCTGTTAAGATTATATGGCTTACGGACTTCTTCTTTCTCCGCGTCTGGCTGGCTTGTGGACTGGAACTCGTTGGATTTGGATATGGTAACCTGAACGACCACGTGAAGTACTGGATGGCCATGTTTCGCCTTCGTATGACGTGCCCGCAATACACGATCTTCAGTCGACTCCAAACTCGATCTAGACCCGGGGATTGGACTGGGTCGCTCCTTGATGAGAGAGAGGTGATGGACTGATCCGATGTATTAACTTGGGCGAAGACTCCTGCTGGAGCCCGCTGCACTCCGCAGGGCGGAGGGTGCCGAGGGCAGCCCCAACGTAACTACTACAAGCACGAGCGTAACTACGTAAGTGCGCAAATGACAAAGGAAAAGGGTGGGATGGTGGGGATCGAAAAATGGTGTCCTACGTCGGGACGAGACTCGTGGGCAAAATGCCGCGGGGAAGAAGACTAGTGGGGACAGAGAGGGGAGGGTAGGGGGTGTGGAAAGGTCGTCGCGCCAGACTCAGGCCGGGGCAGGTGACGGACGAGTCCGAAAAAGATGGAGACATGTGATGGCGTCGCTCCTGCCAATCCCCACGGTCTGTCTAGACCATCCAGGATTGGACTGGGTCGCTCCTTGATGAGAGAGAGGTGATGGACTGATCCGATGTATTAACTTGGGCGAAGACTCCTGCTGGAGCCCGCTGCACTCCGCAGGGCGGAGGGTGCCGAGGGCAGCCCAACAGGGAACTCTCGCCATCGACCAGCCGAAGGAGGGGGAGGAATGGAGAGAACGCCAAGGCACCCAAAAGCGGGGCGAGAATTAGGGGGAAGAGGGAGGGATCCTGACCGCAGGACAGACAGCAATGGTGACGGGTCGAGTGCCAGACTTGGGGAGCGGCCAATCTGGATGTGCAACAGCAAGTGCCTTCCATTGGAAACGGGACAGAGCGTCTGCCGTGGAATTGTCGCTTGTCGAAATCCACATGGTGCTAAAGGTAAAATCCAGCTGGAGTGCCAAAAGCGCCAATGAGCGGAAGAGGGCTTGAGTGGGAGGGTGATCAATGGAACCAGACTGTAGGCATGTAGATATAGCCTGGTTATCGATATGGAACACCACCTCAAGCCCACGCCAGAATTTGCCCCAAATCTCTGCAGCCCGGAGCACGGCAAACATCTCACGCCAATGGATAGGATGCTGCCGCTGTCGAGCAGCCACCGGCTCCGCAAAGAACACCCCCAGCGCCTCCCAGTACCCACCAACACCATGCTTCCCGCTTGCATCCGTGAAGACATGCACAGACTGCCGTGGTGGACCAATCTTGTAGATGCCATTGAAGAGGGGGAGGCCGTTGTACCACCACAGAACATCGCGCTTAGCCTCAGCCGGAAGGCGGCGGCGGTGGCGACGAGGAAGGGAGATGAGGTGTCGCATAGCATCCCATAAACGTCGCACGAAGAAGCGTCCCACCTCAATGACAGACCGGGCAAAGATGAGGTGGCCACAGAGCTCCTCAAGGTCAAGATGGCTGGCAGACCCACGAAAGAGAATGGTCTGGAGAAGGCCCAGCAGCCGATCCAGCTTGTCCTGCGGCAAGCGAGCCTCCATTGCGTCCGAGTCCAACTCGATCCCGAGAAACTCGAGACAGCGCGTGGGGCCCACCTCCTTGCTCTCCGACATAGCAAAACCCAGCTCCTGAGCAACCTGGCGGAAGACAGCACGGCCGTGGTATGCATACCGGATGCCCTTCGATGCAGGGGTGACATTCAGCCAGTCATCCAGATAATGTTGGATGAGACGCATGACTGCATCCCGCGAGAGGAGGACCCAGTGGTGCGCCTCCGCAAAGTAGTTATAGAGGCGGGGGCCTGTGCGCACACCAAAGGGGAGGAAGAGGTCGATGAGCTTGCGTCCCTTCCACTCAAAGCCCAAAAAGACAGCATCGTCGGGGTGCACCGCTACATGCCGAAACGCCGCTTCGAGATCTGCTTTATACAGAAAGCAGCCGGGACCAGCCTCCCGTATCCTGTCAATGGCAGCCTGAACAGCCTCGTAAACGAGGTGTCCGTGCTCAACGGGTATGGCATCATTGAGGGAATGACCACGCGGAGACGAGAGGTGGTGTATGCGGCGGCGCTTGAGGCTGTACTTTTTTGGGACAGATCCGAGAGGAGAGAAGAGAGGCTGAATTTGCGGGGTGTCAGTGACGTCGAGCAGCCGGCCCAGAGAAAGCTCATGCTGAATGTCTTTGTCGATGAGGTCAGGGTATGCGAGGGCTGAGGGGAGCGGGGGAGGAATGGAGGTCGACGATGCGGGTGCCAGCTCAGCATCCACCCCAAGGTGTACGCCGAATTTGATAGCCTCGACAAGGCCGTCAGCGAAAGCGCGGTCCGGGTACTCTGAAAGCGCTGCAGACCAAGCCTTCGTGTGTAGCTTAGGCACAGGCATGGGCTTAGAGTGGGGCGATGTGAGGGGAAAGAGGAGTTCGGTGTTGGGGCGTGGAGGCGGCACCGGGAACTTGAGCGGGGTCACGGCATGGTCAGTCTCGATGGCCGGGGGAGTAGGGATGACTTCCCTGCTCGTATCCGAGCGAGGAGAGCCAGAAGCATCTCCCCCTCGCTCACCCGGCTGAATTGACACGCTCTCGAGGGGATTTTCCCGAGGCGGATGTGGCCGAGTGACATTCGGGGGATTTGAGGACCGTTTGGGACAGGAGAGGGCAGCGTGCGCCTTGCTTGTGCAGTGCGAGCAGATGTGGCGCCGGGGACAGCGCCGGAGGCCATCCCAGCATCCACCAGGGCGATTGTGCCCCCAGCAGATCTGTGAACGAACGTGATGACCTGCAGGATACAAAATCCTGCCGTCTGATGGCGGCGTCCACGGTCCACGGTCTGGATTACCGAGTCGTCCATCGGGGAGGATGTAGGGAGGGGGGCGAAGAGCGGGCATGGGTGGGCAGTCGCGATGTAGCAGCCGGAGGCGGGCGTGGTCGTCGCGAATGCGTCAAAGACGCCCAAGAAGAAGAAAAAGAAAAAGATCGAAAAATGGTGTCCTACGTCGGGACGAGACTCGTGGGCAAAATGCCGCGGGGAAGAAGACTAGTGGGGACAGAGAGGGGAGGGTAGGGGGTGTGGAAAGGTCGTCGCGCCAGACTCAGGCCGGGGTAGGTGACGGACGAGTCCGAAAAAGATGGAGACATGTGATGGCGTCGCTCCTGCCAATCCCCACGGAGTCTGTCTAGACCATCCAGATCTGTGCCGTCGCAGTTTCGCTGGAACCTGTCGAGCATTCCAACCCGTCATTGTGTGTGGTTCTCTCTGGTGATGCGCAGGAGTTTTCTGAATCGAATCCAGCTGATACCCCTGTCTCAGTGTCTGACTCTCTCCACCATGTCTCTCTCGGGCACTCTCATCTGCTCAAACATCCTTGCTCCGGTGTCCTCGACTCGGCCCCAGACTTTCCCAGCGACCTGCGCAGTATTACGCCAAACTCTGCAAACCCTCAGACATCCAATTTCTCCTGCCATTCAATATGACGGGATTCTCTGTCACATACACACGAAGCGGGATCCTGTAACTGAAATTCGGTGGTGGCGAACCGAGGACGTTCAATGCGCGGCTTCAAAAAGACCCCGAGATATCTCTGGTCCAAGGGCTCAAGGATTCGGAGGGTCAGTGGACATTGGGCTGCGTACCGAAAGACGACTCCGACCGGGCGCGCGGCGTCTGTTTGAACGCAGATGTGGCTCTGGCTTTAGAAAACGAAACGGTGCGTGTCATATTGACGCTGTCGGGCTGTTTCCAATGCGGATTCCCAGGATCATCGCCTACAAAACATTTTGAAGCTTCTACTATCCGTCACCCCCAGTGAGAAAGCCGTCTCGGGATATCTTGGTATATCTTGGGTCAAATTCCAAGATATCCCGAGACCCCCCGAGACACAGCGCTATGAATCTGGCAGTATATCTTGGATTCTTAGAATGTGTCAAAAATGTGTCAAAAATGCTCGAAAATGTGATCAAATTTGCGCAGCGGCAAGATGCCTCAAGAAAATCCAAGAGGAAAATGGCAGTCTGTCAAGATATCACGAGATATCCCAAGATATCCCGAGACGGCTTTCTCACTGGGCGTCACCCTCATCAATGAGCTCACTCATCTCCTCAAAAACCATTTTCTTCCCCACCCGAACAGTGCTGAAAACTACGTCGAGGCTGAAGCTGGATGGAGTCTGGAGAAGGCCCTCCTCGGCGGTCATATCCGCGTAACCTGGGAATCCGCAGCAGAAATAGGAGTCATCGAGAAAATTGCCAGACTTTCGCTTGTGCCGGACCGCGAGAACGAAGAGCGCCTCATCGGTACGACGGCTCATCCATTCCAGTTCTCTCTATGCTGAACCATTTCTTAGTGGACTCGGATATGGAAGCGTATTTAGCGGCGTTGGATTCGGCATGCATCCTCAAACTATGCGACCTTGAATTGACGCGCGTTGGGCAGGGGGTCCCGCCTATGGTCACCACTCGAGGGTCTTCCCCGAATGACTGGACGCGGTGGCCGCCGCGCGTGAAGTTGGAGCCTGGTCAAGTGTGGACCTTGGTCGGTGCAGATCGAGCCCCGTTCACGGAGGGTGTTATGGGTTGAATATGTAGTACATATACTTGCCCGTTCGGAGGGATAGCATCCATCTTGTTGTTGACCGATATAGAACGCCATGATGTTGTTTACTTCCTCTTCAGAGTCTTTTCCAGGACGTCCACCAGCTTCGGTAGCCTTCCAACAAATCGGTATCCGGGGTCTCTGCGCTCCCGTTCTTGAGGCCCATAGTGCTTTTGTCCTTCGTCGGACGTGCCTTTTTATCACCCACTTCATCGCAGCCACGCCAGCTCGCGAATGTAGGAGACCACTCATCTCGACGTACGGGATGTGGGTCCCATGGCCAGTGTCACCGCGGGATCGCGCAAAATGCCGCTTGACGCCGCTGCGACCCTTGCCTTGATCACTGCCCTCCCTCCACGACGGCCTCCGGCCTGCCAGATCGATTCCGAGACAGAGGCGGAGGCGGAAATTCTCCACAGCGTAGCTCGATGACGGTGGCAACTGACGATCGGGACAAACCTCCTGTCTCTCTTCACCATGTCGCTCTCGGGGCTCATCATCTGTGAAAATGTCTTTGAGGACCCCGACGCGGCGCAAAACTTCCCCGCGACACTCTCAATAGTGCAACAGACGATGACAGCGCTCAAAGAATCCCTGGCAGCCCACTGCACCTACGCCTCCGTACTCAATAGCGTCGGGGTTCTACGCCGTAAATACCGATTGTGGAGCCCGGATGATACGAGGACCCTGCTGCAGAATGATCCCACCATCGTGTTGGTGCGGGGGCTCAAGGCGCCGGGTGTGGGTTGGCTCTGGGGCTGCGTGGCCCTACAAGATGCCGACCGGGCCAAATACGGGGAAGGGATCTGCTTGAACGGGGACATTGCACTGGCAATGGAGTCCGATACAACGGTGCGCGTATATGTACATTCTGTCGTTCTTCCCATGCTCATTGCTACCAGGACCCTTTCCTCCGCGACGTATGCAGAACGATGTTTTCTGTTACCGTCATCCGCGGGATGATGCACCTGCTGAACCATCATGCCTTCCCAGACAAGCGCCTGGAGCCGACTCCTTTTGCGTTTGGCCATGGGAATCTTGGGCTCGAGTTGGAGGATCTTCTCCTCGACGGCCACATTGCTATAACATGGACGTCGCAGCCCGACATCGGCGACCTCTCAGCAGTCGAACGAGTGACTGTGGTCCAGAGGCCCATAAACAACGAGTACAAGGAGGTCCAACTCCGTAAGCATTCATTGACCGTCTCTTCTGCATACTGAGATTTACTCAGTGGGGCATCATTTGACCGAGTATCTCGAATCCCTCGCCAAGGGCCAGTTCCTTTCAGTCGCGTCCTTTGAGGATGCTCAGCCAGTCAAACCACCTAAACTTCCCATGGTGCGCGACCGTGGCTGGGTCCTCCGGCGCAGTTCAGGGATCCTCTTGGAACCCGGTCAAGTCTCGAATGGGGCCGGGTGCGGGAGACTCTTTACATACGAGGACCAGCAGGCCGTCATAGCAAGGGAGGCTGCTCGGGCTGCTGAGGAAGAGTGGGACAGTTGAGCAGGAGCCGAGTTCGTCTGTATCTCTCAATTCCAATCACAATCTGAGTCAAGTTTTAGTCAATGACGATCGGTTAACCCCTCTTCTCTCTCAGACCACCATGTCCTCGCTTTCTGGCACTGTCTTAGACCTCTGCAACGACCCCGACGCCCGACACCTCTTCCCGGAGACGTTCGCCGTCGTAGAGCAAACCATGAATGCGCTCATGCGTTACGCGAACCGGCTGAACGACATCGTAGCTGACCGGGATACTGACTGCGACAATCTCAAAATGTGGATACAGGAAGATATCAAAGCTTGGTTCCGGGCGAATCTCAATGTCTGGCTGGTGGCAGGGCTCACCCGGGAGCACGATGGATCGATCTGGGGCTGCGTCCCCAAGAGCGACGTGGACCGAGCAAAGTACGGGGAGGGTATCTGCCTGAACGGCAATATAGTTCAAGTGCTAGAGTCGAGAGACACCGTGTGTGTTGTTCTTATATCACCTCTTCACATGCTCATTCATCTACCAGGAACCATACCTCGGGAACGTCTGCAGAATCATGTTGTCCGTTACGTTGGCGCATGAGATTATGCATCTCCTCGATTTGCTGGCCTTTCCAGAGTGGCGAATGAAAAAAACGCCGCCAGGAGTTGATGATGAGGAGTCGGGCTTCAAGCTCGAGGCTGGACTTTTCGGTGGATATATCAGGGTCAGTTGGGAGAACGAGGACGACAAAGACCAAATGGCCAAGATCTCGCATCTAACATTTCGGGAGAGGTTCAGCAAGGAGGAAGATCCCGACGCACTATTGGGTATGCATTCATTCATTCCTTCATCTCCGTTTTCGTGTACTGTACTGAGAAAAGGTCAGCGGGTAAACACGTCCAAGAGTGGGTCGACAAGCTTGCGCAGGGCGAGATCATGGAGTTCTCAGCGTTCAAGGATGTGACCAATACCCAAATTCCGGTATCCATGGGGCGCCGCCGTGGGCCTCGCAATTCTTCCCGGTCCCTTCCTGGAGGATACACAACATATCCCCTGAAACCTGGTCAAGTCTCGATGTTGGTGGGAGCTCGCCGAGCACCCTCCAATCGACCGTACACGTACGAGGACCAGCAGGCGGACATTGCTGGCCGCTGAAGATTGACCGTTTCTCGCTCTATGTATGTATGTATCTTATCGATGTATTCTATTCGTACAATGGTCACTTAATCCCTCATCTTTCTCCACATTCGTCATGTCGCTCTCGGGCCCGGCTCGTTATCTGTCCAAATGTCCTGGAGGACCCCAACACGGCGCAAAACTTCCCCGCAACGCTCTCGATACTGCGTCAGACCATGACTGCGCTCGCCGCTCACACAATCGCGGAAGGCCCATGTTATCTTACTCGGGTGGACCCAGGACGATATGAAGACCTGGCTACAGGATGATCCCACCATCGGGTTGGTGCGGGGACTCGAGGCGGTGGAAGCGAGTTGGCTCGGGGGTTGTGTGGCCTTACAAATGCCGAGCCGGCAAAGTATGGGCAAGGGATCTGCATGAACGGGGACCAATCGAGTCCAACGAAACGGTGCGCGTGTATATTCTATTCTCTCTTCCCATGCTCATGATTATCAGGACCCTTCCTCCGCGACGTATGTATGCAGAACGATGTTGTCGGTTACCGTGTTCTCTCCGGGGTGATGGACCTGCTGCACGACCACCTGCGCTTCGTCATGAGAGTCTTGGACCTGAGCTGGAGAATGGGTGGTCACATTCTTATCACGTGGACGTCTCAGCGCGACATCGGCCATCTCTCAACAGTTGAACGAGTGACTGCATCACGAGCCAGCAGACCACGAATGGCATGAGGGCCAAACTCCGTAAGAATTGGCGGACTCTCCTTCTGCGTACATACATACTGAGATTTGCTCAGGGGAGCAGCATTTGTCAAAACTGTCGCAGACGGCCAGCTCCTTCCAGTCGGTCACTTTCAAGATGCGCAGCCAGTTTCGGCTCGTAATCCTTTTCAAGCCCGACAAGAGCGGTACGGGGGAAGACCTTATATAACATTCGACTCTTAGAAAAGGGGAAGAGGAGGAGCAATTGAGCAGACGTGAGCGTCTGTCTCTGAGTGTCCACTGTATAATACATCTAAATCCCATCCGTTCTGTTCGCACTCTGAATATATATCCCAGGGCACAGTTCAGCTTCTGTGGTCGACGTTATTGCGGTCTAAATGGGTGAATTTCAGTTGCAGGTCGGTATTGTCGTCGGGCCCTTTGGACGATGCATCAGCAGCGAACGACAGGAGCAGGCATTGGCCCCTTGCCATGCGAAACAAGACACCGTGGAGGGGGAGAGGGGATACAAGTGGCGATACGCACTTTGCAGACACTCACTCCACCTCTGAGATGATACACGAAGCGCGTGCGGTGTGCGAGCTGTGAGGAGCGAAGTGCTTGAAATGTATCCTAGAGTCGTTCTGCAGTAGGAAAGAAAGTCAGAATGAGCGCATAAGCGCATATACGAGGGTCAGACGTACTATGCTGCCTCTGAACTCTGCAGTGACGCTTCTGGCAAGGCTGCAAGGGGCTGAAGCGGTGTACGTACTCGAAAGCGTCCGCCGTGTCGCCGCTTGCTGCCAGCGTCAAGCCCAGGAAGCGATCATCTCGTCATGGCGGTGCCTTCCAGCAGTCAGGGAGGATGAGGAAGGCGAAGGCGGAAGATGAGGCACGAACTAGGACAGTCGTGTACTTAACGCGAGTTTCGAGCATGCCTGAGAAGAGCCTTAAAAGTTTTGCGTTACCCTTGGGGCGGCTGAATCAGGATGAGCCTGGCTGAAAGCGCCTGTTTAAGAACCTTGTGTGTCGAGTCTAGCCTGGACGTACCTTGCAGAGTCCTTCACCCTTTCTTTTCTGGTGATGGACGATAGGGAGGGCCGAGAGAAAGGGGCAGAAGCCGATGCTGAGTCAACGATCGGTTGACCTCTCTCCTCTCCGCACCACCATGTCCTCGCTTACTGGGATTGTCCTCTGCAAAGATATCTGTCGGGACGTTAACGCACAAGACCTGTACCCGGAGACAGTCGCCGTTATTCAACAAACTATGACTGCCCTCAGGCGGTCAACCAAGGCCCACCAGCGATATGCCAATATCATCAATGATATAGCTGAGAAGCGCGGCCTCGACCACTTCAAATTCTGGCGGCAGGAAGACGTCAAGAAGTGGTTCTGCCCGGACGTGTATATCTCGTTGGTCGCAGGGCTCAAGCAGGAGCACGAGGGATGGATGTGGGGTTGCTTCCCCAAGAGCGACGTGGACCGGGCGAAGTACGGGGAGGGTATCTGCCTGAACGGAGATATCGTTCAAGTGCTCGAGTCGAAAGACACTGTGCGTGTCTTGCTTATATCACTTCTTCCCATGCTCATTCCTCTATCAGACGCCATACCTCAAAGATGTCTGCGAAATAATGCTGGCCATTACCTTGGCGCATGAGATCATGCATCTCCTGAACTGGCTCATTTTCCCTGAATACCGAATGGAGAGAACACCGCCTGGAGTCGGGAATAGCGAGTCGGGCTTTGAGCTCGAGGCGAGACTTTTTGGGGGGCATATTCAGGCCGTATGGGAGGAGAAGGCGCACCAGGGACAAGTGCGGAAGATTAGGGATTTAAGTTTCCGGAAGAAGGGTTGGAAGCCAGAAGATCCTGATGCATTACTGAGTATGTATTCACTTTCATTCCTCATCTTCCCTTTCTGTACTGACAAAATGATTAGAGGATTCACACCTCGAGGAGTGGACCCGCAAACTCGCGGAGGGCGAGCTCATAGACTTCTCGTCGTTTGATGATGTACATATGGTGCACCTCCCACCATTCATGATCCGCGGGCGTGGGCCTCTCAGCTCTCCAGTCCAATTGGCCGAGGGAGCGGGTTTGGGGCTCATCACACGTCCGGGCGCGTTGAAACCCGGCCAGGTCTCAGTAATGGTGGGAGCTCACCGAGCGCCCTGGAATCGACCATACACATATGAGGACCAGCAGCGGGACCTGGGAACTGCAAGGCGAGCTGCCGAGGCTGCTGCTCAAGATTGATCATGATGTGTATTTGAACGATGAACGATGTACTTTATTCGCGCAATGGTCAACGGCTTCCAGCTGGATTTCGCCGGAAAACAAAGCAACTTGGAGCGCTGGCCTCTTCGGGTGCGGTCACAAAGCCAAGGTTTCATGATGAGACAGTGCAATTGGAAGCGGTGTCGACAGGTCACGATTGGCAGCGTTGGTGAGGAACCTTGAGGGCAGTGAAAGTAGCGTAGCGACGTAAAGCTCCATGCATTTTAATCCGACATTAGCAGCAGGGAAAGGACGAAAAGATGTACATGGACACGAAGGCGGAATATAATAGCTGACAAGAGGAGGGTCCGGGCATTAGATACGGTGTGTAGGTACGCGGGAGGAGGTCTCGCATCGCCTAGTGCTTGGTAGCCTTGACGATGGAGACGACAATGATGATGATGATGACTGCAATAGCACCACCGATGATGAGGCGCATCTGGGGGTGGGTGAGGCGAGGGCGGGTAGGGAGGAGGAGGTCGACGCACCTTCATGTCTTTCCACCTTTAGAAGCGAATCAATGACGGAGCGTGAGAGGGTAGGCGGGCAGGGAGAGAAAGGGAGCAGAAGCCGTGAGTGAAGACCTTTGTCTGAGCAGGAGGCGGACATACCACATGTTCTGTAGAGTGTCGGGTCAGTGCCAGCAAGAACAAAAAGCGGACAGCAAACGCACCTTCCGGACACGGTTGGCGCCACGACGGAAGCCCTGAGCGCTTACTGCCAGGTTGTCTGGTAGAGAAACATTGAGACGCTGTCCTCCCGTTCAGAGTACGAGCGGCGACAGACCAGTCTTGTCTTGCAGAGAGTCGAGACGTTCGCCCCGCTCTGCTACTTTGGTGATATTCTCGCGCATGATGCCGACGGTGTCGTCGATTTGGGCCTGGATGGCAGCGGTCTTGGCATTGCCCTGGCTGCCTCCTGCAGCAGGGGCACCGCCAGCGCCGTTGCGGGGCAAGTAGGGGTCGTATGGCTCTGACCTGGTGGTGATGTCAGCGGGACTTGCAGCGACTTGGAGACGTAGCAAGGACGGACATGACTGGTACGTGGGGGTCTGTTGGTGGAGGAGTGAGTTGGAGAGGACGAGGGCTGCAGGCTGGTACGCACCGTTTCAAACGAGGTGGTGAGAGGGCACTGTCTAGTGATCACGATCCTTGTTTGCGCAGCTCGGCACAGCTCCTTACAAGTCCTTACACCGAAATCTTGACAAACAGCGCGCCGAGTCCCGACGCCCACCGACATCTCCGCACCCACTTTTTCCTCCATGGTCTATTCCACTTTGTCTTGAGGTTACGTGGACTTGTACGGCAGCATTGAGCGGCGTACGTTGAACCCTCCGGGAAATTTGTATGCATCCATACATGGCCATGAGCCGCCCAGCGGCAAAGAGCATTCTTCTTCAAGTTTCCGTGACGACTTTCTTCAAAGGCCAAAGGAAACATTCCTCAAAGAAACAAAGAGACGGTCAACTTAAAAATCCTCTTTGTCCGGATGCTTCTTCGTCTACCCTTCCATGGCTCTCCTCACAGGACATGTATACACACTCAGGTGCGAAGCGTACAGCAACAGAATGCTCGATTTGGCCGCAGGTGAGTATATTGATCCAAACTTCCGGAATTACTGCTGAGTTGGGCTCAGGCAACTCGAACAACGGCACCGCGGTCATAGGCTACCACCCCGAAACCTTGCACCCCAACGCATTCAATCAGTTCTGGATCTTGACCCTCATCGGCGGAACGACCGATGTGTACACCGTCCAAAACCTCAGGTCTGGAACATACCTCGACGTGGTCGGTGGCAACAAAAAGAACGGAACGGCCATTGTTGGGTATTCTTGGAATCGTCCCAACAACCCCAATCAGTACTGGCGGGTCTATGAATGTGAATGGAATGGGCGCCATAGACTACAGAATATTGCGAGTGGCACATTCCTCGATCTTCCCAATCCGGCAGACTGTAAACAAACACCAGCTTCCGATTGCTCGCCACTCATGCTTTGTAGTCCACAAGGTCCACGCTTGGTCAAAGCAGGACAACAACCCCCACCAAATGTGGAACCTCGTCCGCGTCTCTCGTACAGCCGAGGAAGTCCGCAACGCTCTGGAGAGTCCCTATGTCAACCCGGAAACTTTCAAAAGCTACCGTGCCGACGCAGTGTGAGATTGAAGACACTTTCAACCCATTCGCCGACTCATCAGAATTTTGCTCTAGTTATGTGACTATCCCCAGAGACGTGCGACAAGAAATCTGGACGGGATCCGGTCTAAAGGATGCCGAGTGGCGCGAGTCGGTCTTTGACTGTACGCTCAACTCGACTTCAACTCGAATATCCTGCTGAACGCATATGTGGGCGACGACTTTGCTTTTGTCGCCAAGGCCGCCGTGTCCAATTACGCCAAGTCGAACATCAAAGGCAGCGTATAAGGGTTCTCGTCGAACCTGAATGATTTTCTTTCTTTAACTGCTTTACAGAAAATCTCCCTTCTCTTTGGCATCGGCTACACCTCGAACGGCCAAGATATTCACGCGTACAATTTTTATCTGAATGATACGCTTGACAGGGCTGTTTGGTTTGAGCCGCAGAATGGGAAAGAGGAACCCGGCGTATAGGTCACAGTTCGGTACTTACTGAAGTTGCTCTTTCAAGACCTCACGTACTACCAAATTACATTTCAATCTCACCTGTCTTTCTAATCTCGTATACGAATACGATACGCCTGACTGGCAGGGCTGTTTGGTTTAAACCGCAGACTGGGAAGCGATGGCGAACCCGGCATATATGATATAGTTCATGGTTCAGTACTTACTGAATGGTTCATTTCAGAGTTCAACCCAGTTGCATTTGCGTGTCACCCGTTTCCATAACTCTTGATCAGTAAAAACCTTTTGGGCCATTGCATATTTTCAAAACAAGAAAATCGCCCTACAATTCTACACTCTCCGCTCGGGTTGCTCTGCGGGGCGAGGCACGTTTTGGGAGAGTCGACACGCGTCGCGAGACCGGGGTCGCGTATTCGTCACTGTCCGATCCCTCGGGTCCCTCCTCGTAACCGTCCGATTCCTGTTCCTCCCCGAAGTCCTCTTCCTTCTTCACCTGACGCTCCCGCGTCTTCAGCACCTTCTTCGGCGTCCCAGACTCCTTCTTGACCCGCCGCCGCTTTCCGCCTGTGGTCACTTCACCTTTCGGCTTGGGATGTTTCTCCGATTCCAGCAGACGCTCGAACACGTCCTCGGGGTACGCGACACACTGGAGGATCACGAACGGTATCGTGAGACGCCCGTCATGGAGGGCCTGAGAGATCCCCTCGTATGCGAAAGGTATCTTGCGTGTAGCAGGTAGCGTCTTGTTGACATCTTCGACCCACTCGTGACCACTCTTAGTCTTGAGGGTGCCTGTGACCCATTCGTTCAAGACCCCCGGCGGGAGAAGGTTGATGTGGTGAGGAGCAATCTCTCCCCATCGCTGGTAGGTGTATGTGCCGGCCAGTCGCCAGTCATTTCTTGTTGGGGGTAAGTGCAAGGTCAAGAGGGATTCCAACAACTTACGTCCCCTCTCCGACGAAGAAATTCATCGGCTCGCCTGACGCGCCGCTCAAGCCGAAAAACCCCATTCCATGAGCTCCCGGCCTTGGAGGGAGAGCATTGTTCCAAGAGCGATTGTAAGTACAGCTAGAATATGGATCGGTTTCAATTTCTCGTTTCCCGGTTGGAAACGATACTGGAACTCACAAGGCCATTTTCCCTGGTTTACCCCAGTTGTGATTACATGTTTGATGGCCCCCACCGAACGCCTATGGGTCATGCTCATGAGTATACGAGACCGAGCAGTAAACTGCACACACACATCACTGATGACTTTCCGAGAGAAACCCCGGTTGTACTTTTCATCCACCTCGATCGCTGGTGCCAATCCAAACGCATCGACGTTCCAGATGTCAAAGTTGCCGTCCTCGGACTTGATAAGGTACACACGCTTCAACAGGTCGGGTTCGCCATCGTTCTCCGCCTTGATAATGACGTCGATCACCTCGTCCTCGTCCTTGACCCCTGCTGGGACAGCGCTGTCGGGGATAGATGCCCAAGCGTCGCGCGGAGGCTTGGTGGGTTCCTCAAGCTCCTCCGAATTTTCAGCCACGGGCGAGACGGCGCGCGCCTCTGTTGCCTCCGACGAGAGATCGGGTAGCTGGGTCTGCAGACGTTCTGTCTGAGGTTTGGGTCTCTCGTCCTCAGATTCTGACTCGAGGAGCTGCCCAAGGCGTCAATACTGAGCGACGCAAACTTCACGACCAACGCACCATGATGACCTCGCGCTCCAGAGGCTCTTGCTTTGCAAGAAATGTACCCGACGGAGACTGAACCTAGAACAAGAGAATAGTTTGGCATCATGGAGTCGAGGATGCGCAAAAATAAATACAGACCTTTTTCCGATTGGCCTCATGTTTGTGAATCTTGTGGCGCCGTAACTCACCCTCCAGCCTCTTGTTCTGCGCCTCGAGATGGTCGACTTTTTTCAGCGCTTTCAGGAGTTTGATCTCCAGGTCCAAGGACTCCCGCGACTTTTCAGCTAGTAATCTTCGCAAGATGGCCACCTCAGAGCTGTCATTCGAAGCGTCTGGGATTTTGGCATCGGGAGAAGGGCTAAGTTTGGGCTTGACCTCGGGGCCTCCGTGCTCTGGAGACGACGGGTGCATGCTGGTGAGAGTAAGGATATCAGAGCACCCGAGAGTCGAGTTGTCGATGCTCTAAGGGAGACGCGCTCGTGGTTGGAGCAAATCCAACCTGCTTGGCCGAATGAGGAAGGAGATGATCGATGATCAACCCAAACAGATCAAGACAAGACCAATTAAGAGTTTGGCCGAGCCCTCCAACCTCTCCGCCTCCAAGCCCTGCGCTGGGTGCGCGTCGTACCGCATATAAATACCCGCCTGCACCTCCCCACCTTCCTCCGTAGTCCCGCCATCCCCACGCATAAAATCTTCTTGTAGTAACAAGTCGCCGATACTGCGTTCCCGGGCCTATGCCCACCTCTACGCATTTTAGAATGTCCACCCCGCACGTACCCGCACGACGTGGCTCTTCCCCGTCGAGAAAGCCCATGGCGCAAGACCAACCCTCACAGACTTCCAGTCTCGCTGTCGTCGCCCCGAAAGACTATCGGGTGCAGGACGAGGGCGAATCGGCGATGCGTGGTGCATTTTGGAGGTCTTGACTCTTCAACAAGAGTTTGATGGACGAGGGAAGTACGTGGTGGAGCATGGGGCGCAGGGGGATCCAGGGCTTGTGCGGGAGAGGTTCTTGCGGAGGTCAAGGAGCATCGGCTGGCGCCCTACACCAAGTCAGAGCAGTATGTCCGGATTCAGACCACGCCAGGGTAAAGGGGGTATCAGATGCATGTACATAGGTACAGCGACTATTCGAGCCAGACGACCTGGACATCTTTATCGTTGGGCATCATCAAGATCTCTTTGTGGAAAGCGACCTAAAATGGCCGGTCAGTCGATTCAGAGAATTATATACGATACGAAGACACACCTCCTTCTGTCGTTTGGCTGCGCGCAGCGTCCCATTCAGCGCCTCCACTTAGCACTAGATACTCGTTCCAGCTCGCTTTTAACGCCCCAGTGAGTGCTCACGGTCGTTGACGGTCTTTTCGAACAGGATTCCATATGCTACAGAGCTATGCCCGTCTGCGTTCAATGTCCCATATCTGCGTGATACAAGGAGGGTTGCCAGAATCAAGTTGGGATTAGTGAGTGCAGACGCCATGCCACCGTGAGGCAACCTTCGAGGACTTTGATTTCGGCCGGGCTGGACACTGGGGCCTTGTGAGTGGGTGCGACGGAGGCAAGGCAGCGAAGAGAGACATACTGGGGAGGGAGGAGGGAGATGGTGAGCGCGATTGATCCGAGATCTCGACTCAACGCTCTTCTGACTTCCACAACCAAACAAGCCGTCGAACAACCGTCGAATAATATCCTCTGCCTCGTCAAATGTCCGTAAATTCAAAGCAGTGTCGCCGAAAATGAAGCAACAATACGATCGCCACTGGTCCACCGTCCCTGAACTGGCTGGCGCATAAAAACCCCTCAAGAATCAAGACAGACTCCCTATCTTGCTACCGACTCTGACAATGTCTCACGAGGTAGAGTGAAAAGTGCTGTCCTGCGCTACGAGACTGATATCCTCAGCAGCTTGAATCCTGGAAGCCCTGGACTCAGGCAAAGTTGGACCAAGAATTGCAGGCCGCTCTCGTCGCAGCCGACGCTCCAACCTACGTGCCAGCCATCCATTCCTATGTGGACTTTTGCTGCCTTCACGAATTCCCGATTACACCCACCGCTGACACCCTGAGTTTCTACGTTGTGTGGATGTGCCAGGACACCGACCTCAACACCGTCGGCTCGTACCTCCTCGACATTTGCAACGAGCTCGAGCCCCGATTTCCGCAGGTCCGCGAAATCTGCAAGACACCCCCCGTCTCGCGTACACTCGAAGGATACATATTGCGTTCTGTTGCCTCGCATTAGAACAGGCTGCTGGTCGACGGGAGTCTGAAGCAGCGTAGCTGGCCCACGTCAATAACCACAAGGTCCTGATTCCGGCCATGGTGCATGCCCCCGTGCGGAATAGGTCGTTTGCATTCATAGTTTCCTGCTGGCACTCGAATTTGATCCACCTAATGAGATCATGCGCCTGGTCTGCAGTCCACCGGATCGAGTTTCAGTCCGAGAGCGCTCTAGGCAAACTGTGCTTGGAAGAACGAATGGCGATGCTTGTCGGGTCCAAAGTCGGATTCGAGTTTGCTCTCGATGCAAAATTCTATCCAAGTAGCTATATATATTCACTTTTCTACGGGTTTGGTACAGCAAAAAAAAAAAAAACCGGAATGTGCGGAAGCACCATGCTGTGTGGATCGATGGGTCTGCAAGGTATGTCAGCTGGAACAGCATAAGTGGGAAGGGACACACACGTGTACTGGAGGAGTACGCATTCGAAGGGTGCGCTGAGAGACTCTGAGACTTAGATCCGATGGGCGGCCTGTCGGAATTCATTAGCATTCGCAGCAACTTGCCCGAGTAATCCACATACCTCGAAGAAGAAAAAACTCGGCACCCGGCTCGTCAATCTCCGATAGTTCTTCGCTTCAAATCCGTAGTTTGAAGCTTCAATAGGCGTGTAGGGCAAAGTGGCGAGCAGACAAAATCACAAAGTGCAGGGAAGATCCAATTGGGGCCATATTCAGGTCTTCGAGCACCAGGGGATAGTTTGATAGACTGTGGAATCGTGGATAGGGTATGTGCATTCGGGGCGTTGATGTGAAGCAATGTTACACTCCAGGGTCCTGTAATATCTTGTCGGTGGTCGGACAGCCATCCTGAGAGTCGGAGCGGTAGTGGGATGCTGGCAGGGGCGTCCGCGGATGCTTGCCGGGGGTGAGAAGAGGTCGACGAGGGGTTGATGGCGGCAATCTTGACGCAGCCTGCAGCTCGACAGACGGCAGAAGGGTGATAGAGGAATAACCAGAGGACGTCCGTTTCCGCTTTCGGGAGGTTGGTGTCGTGTCCTGGACCGGCGGGGTGGATGACTAGGGAAAGCCAATAAGTTTGATTCACCAAGCCAGAAGTACGTCCACGTACCGTTGACTCACCCGCAGTCTCAGCAACCATCTCCAACGGAATGACGACCTCTTCCAAATCATCGTCTTCCGTGTCCTCGCCATTAGCGCCGGCGTCGTCAGCTTCCTCCTCGGTGCTCTCGTCATCCTCGCTGTCGCAATCCTCGGTGGCAGGTGCGAGCATCCTGGCCATCTCCGCACGCAACTCTGTACAAAGAGTCAGTGAACGCGCTGGAAGAGATTGGGGAAGACATACTATTCTCGAGCACCAGTTCCTCAGAGGGACATGGCGTGTGAGGGGTCGGCGGTGATATCATCTGGTTATATGTCAGTCCACTAGTTTTGAACAGAATCGATCCACGCACGAGGGCAACAGGGCGGAAGCTGGCTCGAAGGGCCTCCGACCGCTCACAAACCGGCGATGCTGGCTCGGCATCAACCACCGGCGATGCTGGCAACTCGTTATCAACCAAGACAAGCTGTCAGAAAGCGAGTCAACGAAGATGAAAGGGGTCAAGAATCTCAGACATACGAAAGGTGAGAGGAGGTCCTCGAGAAGGTCGACGGCACTGTCACCAATGTTTGAGATGGCGACCGGCTGCGGTACCTTTCAAGCAGGGATGAGGCGGAATCGTTTGTAAACAATGGATGAACGCACCAAAGGAGATGACGAGGCCTGCGCTTTGCTCTGCGGATCGCGAAGAGCTTGCAAGACGGCGACACCTGTCGACGCGAAGGCTTGGTGTACACAGAATGGGAAAACGGGCTGACCTGCCCATGCAGACCGCCAGCCTTCTCCGTTGCTTTGTACGAGTGCCGGTGCCACCACAGTCCCGTCGCGTTGACTTTGGAAAACCGATATGTCAACGCGCATGAGCGAAAAGGACGCGACTCACTAGTCTGCTCCGGCCTGTGGACCGCCTGGATAAGAGGAGAAAAGAATGCATCCAGGAACCCCAACGTCTCATCGGAACGGTCGACCCAGTGGATGAAGAGGTCGAGGAGGGTTTCCAAGAGGGCGACGCGGGTCTCAGTGTGCTTAGCCTGACGGTTAGACTGGTGACCAGCCTGTCTATGAATTGTCGATAGACCGTAGACGGGCCAGGTCTGGTCTACCTGACCAGTGCACTGCGCTCAATCAGCGTTTTTCCCTGCCGTTACTTATTCTGCGACGCACCTTCTTGCGTTTCAGCCTGCAAGTCTGGCATGCATTCTTGTTGCAGGACACGTTACTGGCCAACACTCTAGAGGCTTCAAGCTTCAAGTTGAAGCAAAAGCGAGGCTGAGTAGGCTCTTTAGTAGCGTTGCGTGAATCTGAAGGCGGAGGACAGTTGTTCCTGACACCAAGTCAGAACAAAACTTTTGATGGGGTGGCCGGCCCGGTTCTCCCTTAGACTCGGACCAGAAAATTCTTCATTTGAGAAAATTCTTCATTTGCGAAATTCCAGCACAGAGTGATATACGCTGCTTGTGTTCGACGCTCCCGGACAGATCCAGAGCTGCTGCATGTCGTCCCACGTTGAGTGATTGCCATCGAGCATGCTGTCGACTGACGCACCGCCATTCCGGCGCGCCTTCGTCCTCATCTCCCATGGAGGAAGCTACACAGACCGCCTTACCCTCCGACGTCTCAGTTTCGGCCTTCAAATACCGTGTGTGGTTTATGCGGCATGTAATCCATGTCGTCTCCCGTCGTCGTGCTGAAAGCCAGCGCTCACTGTGGTTGCAAATGGTCGAGGGGATGGATGCACAGACAGATCTATGGCTGTGGAAAGATGAATCCGATGAAGAATACCTCAAAACTCTCCAGCTTTCCGCAGTAATCCAATGGCGCGAAGATTTCTGGGACTTGGCTACAGCGCTGAAAACGCGGGAATGGACGCATGGACGCAGGATTTCTGAGCCTGGACGAGCTCTGGCTGGTATATCACCCCATGAGAGGGCTCGTGTCGTAGGCTGGCTTATTACGGTGGCCGCGTCGCGCAAGAGTGGCAGGGTGGAGGAACTCATTTCACAGTGGGCAAATGCATCCTCAATCCCACAAGGGCAAGCGGGCCTTCCCTGCGTGCATTGCAATCTTCCGGACCCTGTCTTGCGCTCATGGACGCAGACCATGATGCACGTCTACTCTCTTGACGACATTCGGGCCATCCCTTGGCGCGCCGAGTGCCAATGCTTACAAAAGTGAGCCTGCCGTCGCGCAATCCTGGATGTTTCTGATGATTTCAGAGAGCTTGCATACTTCTTGAGAAATTCCACCTTCATGCCTGAACTGCGAGAGCACAATTCAGCAGCACTTCCCTGCCTTTACGAACTAGCCGTCCCCCCTTGGCCACTTATTCTCTGGGTCCTCTTTCGCACCTCGGCCGACAATCAACCTGGTTCTTTCCCCGCATTTTTGGAGTTTCTTCGGTCTCCAACTGCCCACGATATCGTTGCCTGGGACGATGAGGATACTTCCTACCTGTTCCGAATTCTCGTGTCCCACCACGAGAATTTGGAGAATCCGGATTCCTGGTCAATATATTCAGCTTGGCGCTCACATCTCTACGACTCCCAAATCGCTCCCGATAACTGGCGTGTTGTGCGCAGCATGACCTATGTCCCTGCGCGTTCGCGAGGCTCTGGACCGGAAGCTGCCCAGCTGAATAATCGAATATGCGCCCTTTTGCTCGCTCTTTCACCCGACACCATCACCACCTCCGCCGTTCTCACTCCCCTCCAAGTTCATATGCGCGAGGAACCATTTTGTCGTGTTGCACGAATCAACGGCCAGCTCGAGAGCGAGGAAATCGTGCTCGATTTCCAGCGCGTCGAATCTTGGAATGCGGCAAACATTGAGCAATGGCTAGTTCAATGCGGTCACCAACGGAGCTACGCGCCGTTGCTCGCAAAATCGAATACAAGTCCGCTCAAGAGACTGGAATACCTGTCGATTATTGCTCGATGCACTGTTTCTCAGGTACGTATGATTCCGACTCCCTTGGTCAGCGACTGAACAATTGCACCAGAATCTACTCGCCTACACTTTCATTACTTTACTTCAGCATCCAGCCAGCGAAAAGTACGCCTTTACTCTTCATCTCGGTAAAATATGCTCATTCGAGTGTTCAGAGATTTGCACGAGTTGTACCAATCGGCAGCCCACTGGGCAAGCCAAACCGAACTCGAATGTCTCATAGCATATTCATCAATCGTGAGTACATTGCTCGATTTTCTGAAGCGATCGTACAACGTGGTAAGTCCCTTCCTTGTGGTATATGGTCTCGCTCATTTTCGATTTCCCAGATGAGTTCGATTGACTCGCACACGATTTCAAAAGACGTGTGTATACGTTTGAAAAACGACTTTCAAGTCGTCGCTGTCCGTCTCGTCAGGCTTCTTGGTTATCAGGACCTGCGGAAAGAATTTTTGGCATTCCGAGATGACAATGCGCAAGCCTTACTGGACATTTTGCAACAGGTAAGTGCCTGTGGCGCGTCGTATCGAAACATGCACTCAGCTTCGATCCAACAGCTACTTGATCTAGAACAATTTCTGGTGATTAGACCAGTACTCTTCGAGGCACTGTGCCGACTCTCGGATAATTCCGAGCTGCACCCCACGTGCTTCGCTCTCGAAAATCTGCGGAAGGTTGGGGACCAGGTAGCCGCAGGAGGCTTCGGCGATGTGTGGAAGGGAGTGGTGCTCGAGCAGAGTGTCTCCGTCAAGGTTATGCGATTGTTTCAAGAATCTGATGTCCAGGCAGTCTTGAAGGTTTGCACTGTTACTCGCGTTTTCTCCACCTCAAACTTTGCCTGCAGGAATTTCGCCGCGAAGCCCTTATTTGGCGACAATTATGCCATCCCAACCTACTCCCGTTTTACGGCGTTTATTATTTGGAGAACAGGCTCTGTATTGTCTCACCGTGGATGGACAACGGCAATATTTTGGAATATGTAAAGAAGAATTTACTCGACACGGATCGGCAGCTGTCTTTGGTGTGTTCATTTCAAGGAACATTTCTGTTATCTCACCCCGACCGGCCCTCAGATGCTGGACGTAGCTCTTGGCGTTGAATATCTCCATAACAATCGCATAGTACACGGGGACTTGAAAGCGGTGAGCCCAAGTACTTGCCCCTATTTGATTTTCAACCAACTGCCAACGTAGATCAATATCCTGGTCACTCCCTCGCTCCGGGCGTGCATAGTTGATTTCGGTCTCTCCGGCCTCGCAGAATCGATCACGTTACGGTTTACCCATGCAACTGCAAGTGTGCGAGGGGGAACTGCGCGCTACCAAGCCCCGGAGCTACTCACCGCGAACCGCAATCATTACGGGTCAGACGTATACGCTTATGCTCACGTCTGCTATGAGGTGACTTGATCGAACCAAAACTCTTGTTCTTCAACTGATTATTATCGTAGATTCTGACTGGAAAAGTTCCATTCTTCAATATATTCAACGATGCCGCTGTCATATTCAAGATCCTCGACGGGTTTAAACCGGAACGACTGGCAGAATGTCAAGGCTCGCCAGTGTTGGACGAATTATGGCAACTCCTCCAAGATTGCTGGGAAAAGAATTTCGAGGAGCGCCCCACTGCGACCGGAAATCGTACAGAGGCTCGCTGGACCTTCGATCCAGGCTGTCACCCACACACTCTGAAACGGACTGGGACGAGAAATTCAGTTCAAAATTTCGCCGTTCATTGCAAGTTGATTCTCTTGTGCCATCAACAACTCGAATGAAAAGCATATTATTTGGCGATGGTATGTTCTCTCCCTTCGACGCAGCATGATTCTCAAAATTCACAGCAGAACATGGCGAGTTCATAATCTGAATGTTCCTTAGAAAATTCTGACGGAACTAAATTCATTCAGCTTCTGCAGCACCGTCGTTGAACTCGTCCGAATCCGGACGTTGGACACGGGAGTTTCCTTTCTCTGATCTTCACAATATCTGACCATCACACAGCGTTTCTCCCTCCTCCGGACACCCGTGCCATCC